>JAZAYU010000118.1:1785327-1932986 GCA_038501625.1 Corbicula japonica | reverse complement strand
AAATGGTCGCAGGAATAAATCCTTTCTTTACGATCATCTACACATACTGCTCGATCATCTGTGCAAGTTTGAAAAAAAAATCTGCCTTAAAGTTTTGGAGGAGTTGACGCCACAAGATTTGGGGGACGTACGGATGGATGGACGTACGGAAGGACTGATGAGTGCAACTCTATATCCCTCCCACTTTGTGGGGGCATAAAAATGTCATATCTATAAAGTATAGGGATAGATAAATATCATTTGCAGAGTTCTATTATACTTGAAATAACCCAGTGAATCTTAACCCTTTCCTGGATATATACACATTTTTACGCATGTGCGACCAGTGTAGATCCAGATCAGCCGGCACATCCATGCCGTCTGATCAGGATCTGCACTGGTCGCATTTTGGTCAGAAATAACCTAATGAATCAAAAAGCGAACAGTTTAGATCCTGATCAGACGGCACGGATGTGCCGGCTGATCTGGATCTAAACTGTTCGCCCTAGCAATAATGGTGTATCTGTACAGGAAAGGGTTAAAGTAATCAGTGTAGATCCTGAAGAGATAGCAAGGATTTACTGGTTGATCTGGATCTACACTGTTTGCCAATGTCTTATCTATAGAGAGAAGTGATAGACAAACATAGCTGGCAGCTCTCTTATCATGATGAACTACAACATAGTCCATGATCAAAGAAGTGAGATTGGAAACCAGTCTCGCATCTCAAGCATTTGATTAGCTGAAATTGTGACTGATCTGCATTTCAACCAATCAGATGCTTGAGATTTGAAACTGGTCTCCAGTTTTATGATCTTAGGCTCAGACTTACGATATCTAGATACACTTGACAAGCATCAATTGTCGTCAATAGATCAGCCACATGGTCCTGAAATAACAACAACAACAACAAAATAATGTAGTGTCCAACCTGCGCGCAAGACCACATTTGGATAAATGCAGTATTTCATTTGTCCTACTCACTGAATTAAAGAACAAAATCACCTGTGAATAAAGAACACCTGAAAAGCAAAATTTCAAACAAGCCATATCTTCATAACTTTTCATTTAACCATTTCCTCCATATACTGGTATATGCATTTTATGGTGTGGGAAAACAGTGTTGATCAAGATCAGCTGGAATATCCTTGCTGTCTGATCAGGATTTGCACTGTTGACTTTTTATTAGGTTTATAAGTATCTTGCATGAGTGTGAGGTGAAGATGGAAAAATCTGTCACCGAGGGGGAACTGTTTTGCGGGAACGAGGCTCTGCCGAGTTCCCGCCAAAACAGTTCACCCGAGGTGACAGATTTTTCTATCTTTACCGAAGTTCCCATGCAAGATACTTTTTCTTGCATACCTTTTACTATTCTTAACATTTGTGTACATGTATACAAACTAAATTTGTTGCCTTACGTTAAAATATTGACGTAAACGTAAACCTTATTTTCTAAATGACATCACTAACTTGAATAAATGACGTCAGATATTTGAAGACGTGACGTCAATCATGTAGCACGCGAACGTTATCTTTTCCCTAGGGAAAAAAAAAGATTTTCTTTCCCCGGTAAATCACGTGGAAATACTTATCCGGTATGCAAGAAATTTTAGACTAAACTGTGAATATCATAGAACCTGATCAGTTCCATAAATGGCAAAAATGTGCCACCTGATTCAGATCTTCACCTTCACTGGTCACACATACGATAAAATTTGTGCATATGAAGGAAAGAGTTCATGTTAAAAATCAGGATCCTCAAAATAAAATTGGAGAAATTACACAAAATCACTTTGCTAGTAAATAAAAAAAAAGTAAGACTAAAGAAATAATTATAACTATATTTCATTTTTTATTTTCATGTTGGTTTTTTTTCTTAACCCTTTCCTCCAAATATACGCATTTTTATGCATGTGTGACAAGGGGCAATCCAGATCAGCTGGCACATCTGTGCCGCCTGATCAGGATCTAAACTGTTCGCTTTTTGATTCACGGTTATTTTTTACCAAAATGTGACCAGTGCAGATCCTAATCAGATGGCATGGATGTGCCAGCTGTTCTGGATCTACACTGGTTGCACATGCGTTTAAACGTGTATATAAATAAGGAGGAAAGAGTTAACATTCCTTTATTTCATGTTGGTTTTCAATTAAAAATGATAGTGCCTCTAGCTGGATGCGAACCCGCACCGTCACGGCAAGAGCGCCTAGCCCTGCAATTCTTGTGACTCAACCAATTGAGCTAACCGGGACAACCCCAAAAAAGGTTGATCGGATAGCCCTGATATACGTAACAATCACCGCATGACATCGGTAAAGGATTAATCTTACCACAAATATAAGAAAAATTAGTACCTTATAAATACATGTATTAACCCTTTACTCCGTAGACACATACACCTTTATTGAAGGGCAAACAGTTAAGATCCAGATCAGCCAGCACATCCATGCCATCTGATCAGGATCTTCACAGTTCACTTTAAGATTCATTCAATTAAAAAGGTTAAAGGTTATGGGTTTATAGTCTGGTTCGTACGAAACATATTCACCCGACTTTCACATTTACCCCCTGATCACTGGATATAAGTCATCAGTTAACAGTCGGCGCCGAAAGCAGCCACGGAACATTGGCTTATATTCCTCACAGGTACCCATTTATACACCTGGGTGGAGAGAAGCAATGAACGCTTAATTTCTTGCTCAAGGAAATTAGCGGCCAGACTGGGGCTCGAACCCGTGACCCCTCGATCCCCAAGCAAGCGCTATACCACTGGACCACCGCTGCCTACAAATTCAGGTCGGAAAGCAACCAATACTGATCAAATGGCGTGCCTGCTGATCTGAATATACACTGGTCTCACATGTGTAAAATGCGTATATATGGAGGGTTAATCACTTTATAGTATTAGTACCTTAAAATCCATGATATCAACAAACGTGTAGTAGTAGAGCGATAGAGATTTCACCACCTCACTCTTGATGTTGTTTACTGGAACCAACTGCAACATAAAACATTAAAATAAGATTACAAATTAATGAAAAAATAAAATTACAATTACAAATTAATGAAAAAATAAAATTACAATTACAAATTAATGAAAAATTTTAAACGACAATTACAGGATATTGAATAATTCTTCAATTACGAAACAAATCAGTGAGAAAAAAAGCAGGTAGTTGAACAATTGTTCAACAACTTTATATTTAATTACTTTTGTTATTAATTAAATATGGTTTCATTTTTTTATTTATCTCATCACTAGCAGGGAAGTTGTTTAAAAGTGTGTGTTGTGCCTCTTTTTAAACATGATATGTTTGATTAGGAAAATCTGACCCAAGGTGTCTCTCTTTTATCAGGCTAGAGTTGGATATAAAAATTCGACCCATGGTTACTTTTCAGGCGAGAACAAACTGGATGCGTAAAAATGCGTTTATATGGAGGAAAGGGTTAAAATATTGAAAAGATAACTGTATAACATACATGTACAAGGATTCCATTACCTTGTGAAAAAAATTAAATGCCCACAAGAGTAATATGATACTGACAGCAATATGTTGTTTCCTTTTGACTTTTTTTAACATATGTAAAATAAAGAAACATTAATAAAACTTATTTGTGCAAAGATTTATTGAGCTGCATTTTACCATTATAGAGATTTTTTTATTTTATGCTTTTCAGTGAAATATAGAATTTTCCCAGTGAAATAAAAGTGGTATTTCACTGTTTTTAAACAGTGGAATATCATATTTATTTTCACTGTTTTTTGACATTGGTACCCAACCGCACATAACATTCGGAATGAAAACGTTTAGAAATCGGGCTCAAGTTTCGTCATATGACGTCATGACGTCACGTCAAAGACAAAAGTTTTTGGCGCCATTTCATGCAATGTTTCTGTCTAATTCACACATATTATGCACTAAAAGCATAAAATAAAAAGAAAATTTGTTTTTACCAGTGTAAGATAGAAATATATTTCACTCGTGAACTCCCGAATTATGTATTTTTTATCGTGGCTTCGCCACTCGTGAAAATACCGATTCCGGAGCTCACTCGATGAAATATATTTCTATCTTACACTGGTAAAAACAAATATCCTCTATATATTTTAACTCTTGCAATGACAACTGAATATGGACGTTAACACACCAGGAATGTAGATGTCATTATTAACAATACGAGGGGTGTTAGGTAAATTCCCGGACTGTTCTCATATAATCTCAACGGCTTCATTGATAGTAATGAAAATTTGCAGACATACTAAATAAAATGTTTATAATTTAAATATGAAACAAATAAGTGGTAAATTTGAATTTTCTTTGTGCTATTGTTGCTATAGCAACATAAGGGAAGCCTACCCAGGGCATTACATACGTATGTGCATTAAAACCGTCCGAAAACAGTAAATATTTGTATAATTTCTTCCAATTTTTGATATGTAATTAAACTGACGTTACTCTGTCCGTGACGTAAATTTTGAGCGAAATCATAGCGTATTGCGTGCGTGATGTCAAATTAAAATGACGTCATTGTTTACCAACGCACTTGCGTTATGGCGTCGAAAGAAGAAATTTGTTCTGTAATCAAGTTTCATGCCTTGTCGGGTGAAACACCAACAGATTCGTATAAAAAAAATAAGAAGAGTACGAGCGGTTGAACATTTCTCTTGTTAACCACCTGCCATATTCTCCAGATTTGGCACCTTGTGATTTTGCTTTGTTTCCACGACTGAAGGGTTACCTTCGTGGAACGCACTTTGACAACAAGGGCGACTTGACCACCGCGGTAAACGCATTTCTTGCCAGTCTTACCTTAGCTGATTTCAGAGACATTTTTACCAAGTGGTGCGAACGGTGGCAGAAGTGCATTGAACATAACGGAGAGTTTTTTAGAAAGAATGAGGCACCATATCACAAAGACGGTGCTTGTTGTGATTGACGGCGTTGAAATTGACGTCAACGTTTCGCCGCGATTGTCCCGCTGCGGCTGTACCTATGTTTATTTTTGTTTATGTTTTCTGTATTGTAGCAGATAAATGTACATTGTTATAAATCATTTTAAAGAGTATGTAATGATCTTTCAGGAGAACATTAAATTGTTGAAATGTAGTTCGAATTGTCGTTTTAATACATCCAGTCCGGGAATTTACCTAACACCCCTCGTATATCGTCAGTGATTTTCCAAAATCTCGTAACTTATTTGCTACGAGATTTTGCCAATATTTTTTTCTTCACTCTTTCTCACGATGATGTAACCCCGCATATTCTGTCAAAATCTCATTGTTCTACGCCAATAGAACCCTAGAAAAGTCAGGCGACATAAAACTTGTAGCTCGATTGGCTGAAAAAAATTGTCAGTCAAAAAAGTGTAACGGCCGGTGAATTTTAATGATATCTCAAACAGGCCATAAAGTGTTTTCTTTCTCAAATGAAATGGTTCTACAGAACCGTAAGTTATTTAAATTAAATTTTGCATATTTATAGATATTATGTAATCATTTAATAACCTATTTGAGTAAAATTTCCGTGAAAAAATAAGATTTGTTGCAATTTTGCTTTAGAATTAAAAATAAAAACTTCTAGTTGCTTACTGAACACGTACAGGCTGTGTGGGCGAATAAGCTTTATCCAGACGAATGCCGAATATTTCAAATACACATTAAATCTATGTTTTAGGGTTTTAGTTTGCTTTAAATGAGTTAAGAGATTTTGGCAGTACATCATTTTATGGCGGGTTTTGATGTTTTGTAGGTACGTGATTTTGCCAGAAACCTTTTTTTGTCTATCCTGAAAAAAATGATTCTGGCCAAACAAATTAGCTAAGAGATTTTGGAAAATCACTGACGATAAATGATACTTACTGCATTAGACTTGGAGTCAATCTGTGGAAACCTCCGCACCAGGTATTTTAGGGATGGATCCAATGCTTTGTCGGACAGAAAGGCGGGCTTATTTTCAGTGGAACCCAGCATCTATACAAATATGCAAAGTCATGCCATGTTACAAAATTTATTAATAAATTGACGTAAATACATGAAAATAAACTAGCGCCACCTGTGCTGTAGATCATTAAACTGAGATTAGATGCCAGTCTCAAACCTCAAGAATCTGATTGGCTAAAATGGAGACTTGTCTCTATTTGAGCCAATCAGATCCTTTAGATTAAAGATCAGCAAGTCCCTTGGAGTAAAACGTTAGAGGTATATGAAGAAAGAACAACTTTAAATGAATATAAAAAGAAAGACAAACTCCAATATTTCACAACGCGAATCGAGTTTATTAATTTTGACTCTTTTTCAGGCAAATGTTATTTTTTTAACATCAGTTACATATATAAAAGAACAACATAAAACATCCATTGTAACACTGTGTAACCATGCACACTGTGACAAAATGACAGAAACAAAACAAACTTAAGAACAATAAGCTTTAAACATAAACATCAGGGCTCTCACTAGACTTGCAAATCAGGGAGAAGTTTGTCGTCAACAGCATTCTTTCCCTATATAGTCTATACAAAATGACTTCTTCCAAAGCTCAAGGAAAGGGAAAAGTCTGGTCACTTTTGTGAGACCACTTCTCCCAAGTCTCCCTCTAGTGAGAGCCCTGAACATGTGATCTATAATGACATTCACTCAACGAGCTACGCACAGTGACAACAAATATTTCATGAAATTTTAATGTACTTTACATTAAACCCAAATAATCACATAATAAAATCGAACTTTAATATACTGCAATATATATACTAACAAAGTGCAAATGGTTTATCAACTTTTACTCCATGGATATAGATCCCATCTGTTGTCCAGGACTTTTTTTCTTTCTTAAAGGGGCAACATTCGCTGCCTCGGGAGCAAGTTTTTTAGGGTGTGGCTTTACATACAAACTATCTGCCAGTTATAATTAACTGTAGTTAAAATAGCCTGTAGAGAGTGAGTCACTGCATAATAAATGATGAATAATGAATAAAGACTCCCTTTGCACTGATTATGAACTTCTATTTTTCCTTTCAGGGTTCCTTTGAATTTCTTTATATCTTGGACTAATTCCTCTCTTTTTTGTTTTTGTGTTCTTTACTTTAAATTCATGTTTTCCTATTTGTTATAAAAGACAAGCAGTCCACTAAATATTTCATTCATAACTATAGCCAGGAATGTTTCTATTATCACAACAAAAAAGATAATGTCGCAAAATTAATTTGTGATCCTGTTGTAACCTTTGAAGTAGCACAAATCTGGTTTGTTTACTGATACCAGGCTATTAGGAATGAAACTTTAAAACTTTTGTAGATTCTTTTAAGAAAACTATTATGTGTTGATTTATTTATAATACATGTATTGAAAGGTAACGTTATCATAAATGGCAGTTCCTGATGCAAAGGAAATAATTTAGGCAACATAGAGCACAGAGGATAAAAAGCCAAACTTTCATAACTCTCTGTGAGATTAAGCTTCAGTCTTATTGTAAATGCTTTCTTGCTGCTGAATGTAAACATTAGCACATGATTGTGTTTACAAACACAGTGTTTTATCAGTTAGACACACCTCCCTGGAAATTCAAATTCAATTTCTGTCTGACAGGTTTTAACTTTTTCTGAGAGTCACCTTTATAATTAATATTTCACTTAAATATTTAGATGAACTGTTTAAAAGGCTTACAATGTACATTTGTGAAAATTTTCAAAATAATTTGTTCAGTAGTTTTTTTCAAATTTTGAAAAAGGGCTCCTTGATGTGTAACATGCATAAAATTATAGAAAAGCCTGCCCCAGCACCATCTTGAGGTTTATATAGTCCTGTTGCCCCTTTAAGTAATGGCTGTTCAAAGGCGCCTTCCCCTAATAAAATTTCTTTGGATTCATTTAGTTTCCCCTTAATGTTACTATACATCAGGCTTTTTTCAATCCCCTTTAGAGAAGAAGCCATGTTTTTTTTTTTCAAAATTATTGGGCCCTTTCCGCTAGCAATGAAAAAAGCATTGGTTTTGTGACCAATGTAGATCCAGATCAGCCTCCTCAGTGGTGCAGTCTGATCCAGATCTACACTATTTGCTTCTGAGTCAGATAAAACCCAATGAATTGTAAAGCAATTACCATAGAACCTGATCAGTCCGCATCATTTGCTATAACTTATTCATAAGCCATATCCATGGAGAAAAAGCAAATATTTATTTATTACATTTTATGTTGTAACAAACACAACATCTGTGTACTTACACACATCTATTACATCGGTTGAAAGAAAAAAATATACACGTTATAAATTCAAATAAGAATCATTTACGCTATAGATATGACATATATAACACGGGCGAACAGTGTAGATCTAGATCAGCCAGCAAACCTGTGCCATCTGATCAGGATCTAAACTGTTGCTTTTAGACTTATTAGATTATTTTTTACCAAGAAGCAAACAGAGTAAATCCAGATCAGACTACACTCATGTACAAGATACATCATGTTTGCCCATAAAAGCCATATTCATGGAGTAAATGGTTAAATATTGTAATTCTTAATTTCTATTCAATAGCCCCCTTTTCACACCATTAAATAACCCTTTCCTCCTTAGATACACCTTATTGCTTGGACGAACAATGTAGATCCAGATCAGCCGGCACAATCTTGCCATCTGATCAGGATCTGCATTTTTAGCTTATTGATTCTTTAGGTTATTTCTGACCAAAATGTGACCAGTGAAGATCCTGATCAGTCAGCACGGATGTCCCAGCTGATCTGGATCTACACTGTTTGCACATGCTGAAAATGTGTATTTATAGAGGAAAGGGTTAAGAGTTGTTTAAGTGTTGTCAAAATAATATTTCCTTACTGGGTCATGAACAGTGACAAATGGGTAAGTGAATTTAGTGTTAAGTTATGCAATGGTGGAATAGATAAGTTGATACGTCAAAACAAAATGTTAAAAATAAGACCTTACTCATCGTCACAGGCTTTTCGTCTTAATGAAATTCTTTAAAATACTAAAGAAAAATTTTCATTTCCATAATCTAGAACTGACACATTGTCCAAAATAGGCTTCAGAGTAGTAATAGTATACTTTTTACGCAGGCTTCCTGAAAGTCTCCAGACAGGTCGTCCAGTAAAATTAAGGGCGGTCCAACAACAATTTGAACTGCTTATTCCTTTTAAAAAAGTTATATATTAAAAAATACCAATTTTATTCAAAGGGTTGTGACTGTTGTCATTAAGAGCTGTCTGCTGGCCAAACTGATTGTTTCAATCCCTTTCAGACAGTTAAAAAAATGGAAGTGTCTCCCGGTCCGGACCTCTAGACTTTTGGTCTAGAGGTCCGGACCCGGAGACAACGCATATAGAGTTGTCTCGGGGTCCGGGAAAATTATTGTTATAGATATTATGCAGTTTATGTGATATTTTCTAAAAAAAATGTTATTATTTATCATCTTATTGAATCATTAAAATGTAATTTAGTCATTAAAGTTTTTAATTGAAGAATTTTATTTCAGTTTTTAAGACCAACTAATTCGACCTGTACAGCTCGTGGGAAGTATAACCAACGACACGTTCCAACTGCTGACTAAAGAACTTTGATGAGTGAAGCTCTGATTGCATATTGCGCACATGATCTAGCGTCGCTTTTTGTTGTATTGTTGATGATAATGATTGAAAATAATATTTAATTTAAGAAATAAATTGATACACAATGAAATTTTTTTGTGTTTTTATTATGATCCGACACTTATTGTTATTGGAATATTATAATAAACAGACCTGTGAAAAACTACAGTTAGCTAGGTATTAATTGTTATTTTCGAAGTGATCATCAAAGAATTCCAGGTGTCTTGATGGGCCCTAATTGGCCTGCTCAAAATATACCGCACAATTGAGAAAATATCACAAAAACTGTATAACATCTATAAAAATAATTTTCCCGGACCCCGAGACAACTCTACATGGGTTGTCTCCGGGTCCGGACCTCTAGACCTCTAGACCAAAAGTCTAAAGGTCCGGACCCGGAGACACTTCCTAAAAAAATAAAAAGTTGCATATTAGCATATGCAATTAAAAGAGAAAAGTAAAAGCATTTGATAGCGGATTTCAGAAGGACTATGTATTAGGTGTAATGATTATTGAAAACAGTAGATTTTAGATTCTTTCAAATTCTTACCCGCAGAAAAACTGTGTCAACACAGTTCCTTGTGTCTGATATATATATATGCACATATAGGGAAATGTCACATATGTCAGGCCTGGATATTTTCTCATGTAAATTCAGGTTCCTGTACTATGATAATCACTTGCTGATACTGTATTCTGGTTTTGTTTACCAACCTTTTTAATGTTGTAAATCCTTGTTAGCATCCCCTGCCCTCTTTCATTTAAAATGGATAGCTTCTCTGCCAACTTCTGTTGGCTCTGAATCATTGATCGCGACATGATTGTAGAAAATGATTTTATTTGGTACGAGGAAGCAAATATCAGTGATTCGACGCCATTTTACTTCCGGGAGTAGACGCATGATTAAAATCGGTATCTTGGTATCGCGGGTAGAAGTACATATCCGGTCGTTCCTGTTTATTGATAGAATTACTATATTGTATTTAACACACTGGTAGGATTTCTACTTGATTAAGAGTGTTAGTGTGTAACAGATAAATTTAGAAAAGGACTAAAGACAGTACAATGTCACCAACCAATGTTTCTACCGATCATACAATTTTAATTTCTCCGCATGGTATCAGATTAAACCATTAAATACCACAGACACTTGTTTAAACTTTAGGGATCCTTTGCTGGCCCTATATGCCCATAGAGCTATATAGGCCTATATATAGGCTTACAGGTCACTAAATCCAAAAGTGGGCAATTTCAGGAAATAAACGGATGATCTACATCACGAGATACAATTACAATCACTAAGAACACAAAATATCCCAGTTTTCAAAAATAACAGTTCATACATAACATAACCATGGAAAGATAACCAACTAAACAGATCTCGGAAAAATACATGATCCCATTTGCACATTAATTTCGAAGACAAAATGGTGTCTGTGTTAAATACCATTTGATTGGGAGTTTCGGCAGTTAGATAATTAGATAAAGATGATGAATCTAATTATGCTAAGCTAGTGGTTTTCAAATGCATGTAGGGATTTTTTGCACATAAGAAGTGATAACTATTTATCTTATTACGATTGAAAAGTAAAAAGTTACTCTGATTCCACGCTGAAAAAATAAAATTTGCTGAGCAAAAATGAAAACTAACCAGCTTTTAAATTAAAAAAAAAAGTTGTTCAGTGATGCTATATTTCATTTCATTTAAATTGTGGCATTTGCAAATATGCGGACATTTGATAAAGTGTGAAGATGTTGTTATTTTTTTCATAGAGATCAAGATTATCTCCTCTTTCATAACAAATGATGAGATAGATATTTTATATAGATAGAAGTCTCATTAGTTAAATGTCAAATTAAGAAGTTTATGGCGTGTTCAGAAAGAAAAACACAATCTTTAAATCCCACTGATGTAAAAAAAAATAATAAAATACAGTTACTTACATATCCGTTTTTACAAACTGAACTGTCTTCCTTTTAATTTAAGAAACAACAATATCCGAAGTTTAATTTTCCACAACAACGTATATTTTTTTCTTCTTTAAAACCGATAGATAGTGAACCGACAACTTCCAAGAAAAACATACTGGTGATCAACTTCCTCCAGATTTTTGCATTTACTAGCACCATTACTGTAATATAGGAGTTTCCCATGTCATTTTTCTTAAGTTTTCATTTTGGCTCAGTATTAAATGTTCGGTGTAGTTAGAATATTGGTTAAGTGTAGCTACAGAACATTGGCCTCGTACTGATATTTTAACTTGGCGTGCCTAGAACTTTTAAAACACAGGAAAACGTGCACTTTGCTGTGATGTAAATCGAAAAACTGATGCTTTTGGCATCTGAAATTGTTTCGTTTGGTGCTATTAAATTCTGGATACAACATAAATACAATCCGTAATTCATCTCTTCCGCATTGTTTTCTCGGTTAGTGCAAACCCGTTCTTTTATCTGGGTACCATACGCCGCTGAACATGGAATGGTATTAATCTGAAAATAACGCATTGAAGGTTCCATGTTCACCACCAAATGCATACCATCGTTTGAGATGAATCGAAATAATACTTTTTATTCGTGTAAATATTGAGTTGCGCTCAACCTGTGCCGGCTAGGCGGCGGGGGCAGTAATATGCATTTCCATTATCAAAATCTATTCTGTTCAGTTCCACCCATTCTTTTATCACAGAAAAGATATGTGACACATTTCAAATAAGACACCACAGACATTTAGCAAAAATAAGAACCCGAGGGACTATTGCTTTGGAACGGTTTCATGTGGTTATTGGCAAAAATGTTACTGATGGTATAAAGCAGGTTCTGGAGCACTCTCTTACACTATCAGCTCATTACATTCACCTCTGTTATAGGCTGGGACTACTTTTACTTTAACTCAAAAAAATAGTTCACCAATGACATTTAAAATTGCTAAATTGGGTTTCTTTGGTTTGAATGAAAGATAGTGAAGATATCTGTCATTTGTTTATCCACAAGCTTTCATATCCATAATCATGACTGTATAAAATAAGGCTGTCGAGTTATGTCAAAAATCTTGACATTGAGCCTTTCGCAGAGATGTAAAGTGAGTGTAAGGAACGACAACTCTGCGAAGGAGATTGATTCTATAGTGCTGGTGTTAATAGTTGCGCTCATCCTGGTCCTAAGAGTCTGAAATAGATAGATATTCTACTATTCACTGGTGTAAATGTTGAGTTGCCTTCAACCTAGGGCATGGCGGCGTGGTTAGTTATATGCATATCTATTACTGCACACGAAGATATTTGCATTCACTTGTCATATATTACCAGTTTGATTTGAGAAAAAAACGCTAGCAAGACAAAATAATACTTTGAAATCAGTGCTGTTGTTAGTTACGTCCTTGTGTTTTAATTAATATTTCGGAGTTTTGAGATGGGTGTTTTAAATATCAAACCAATATATATTGTTCAATCAGTCAAATGATATACTTCCTGCTGTTTAATTTGGCATTCTCTGTGATATACAGGATTTACGTTCTTAGATCCCCTGCCCAAAAAATGAACCGTGGTGCACCGACCTCACTCTTGCCTCGTCGAGTTCCCATATTAACAAACTCACGGAGAAGTTGCCTTGGTAAATCGACTCCAACTGACCACTTTCTCGGCAATTTAGAGCGTAAACCATAAAATACACAAAACACACGAAACAAAAGTAAATAATGGAACAGTTAAGAAAAATCAGTAGATACCCGGTGACCTTAAGTGAGAACATAACACCCAGAACATTATGACAGAATGGAAGGAACTGTTTTACCTTTAGCGTTCCTTTTCAATTTTTCCCTAGAAACCTATATACACTTGTAGTGCACTACGCTGAACTGAAGTGCACTAGAAGTTTATCTGCATGATATATTGCGAATGGTTTTTAGATAAGAATACCGTAGTATCAATTTTCGCGCATATGATATAAAATACAGGACATAAATTCGCGCAGATTTATTATTTTTAAAGATAGGCTATTTCATGGTTTAATTTCGAAGCACGAAATACGCGAAAATTTAACCCTCTCCAAATATATTGATACAAGAGTATGTTTATTAAATGAGATTTTAAATAATGAAAAAAGAGATTTTGTTTGTGTTTTACTAAATATAATATATATGGCGTTTCTTAGTGAGCATTTACAAAATTAAAAAGGACCAATGCGATGCAACCGTGCGACAGAATTTATTTGTAAATGCTCAGTAATAAACGCTAACAAACTTAGTGGTTGAAAGTATATTTAGTAAATCAATAAACATAATGGATTAAAATTCGATGGTGCGTAATTACTGATTTATATAAATAAAATTCCCAACAGATAGAAAAGCTGACAAATTATAACATGCTAACCTCTTTATTTGCGTGACGGTGGAAAGAATTTTAGAATTTATGAAAGCTTATATGTAGATCTGGTAAAATAGATGAAAAGTGAAAAGTGAACTTTGAAAGCCACCGAACCTAAAAAAGAACCGTAAAAGAACTTATAAAATCGACCTGTTTCTTTTTTTCTCTGTCATCTTCGAATCAACTTTGAACTAGGAAACGAATATGTATTTTGATTTCTACTATAACAAAAAGGCATTATGAACAATACAATAGGTATCAAATTGACGAGTTTTTTTCGCCACAAAAGACCCTTGTACATACCTGGTTGATTTGTTACACTTCTGCAGAAAATGCCAACAGCCCATAATTAGACTAGTCTACTTCACAGTGGCCCAGTCCTTGGAAGTCTCCTGAACATAAAACAACACAAGGCGCACTTGTTTGTATACGCCGTATATGTCCCGATAGGTATATGCCGAGTACTCCGATCACGTGATAGGTACACCGATCCGGTACAGATGAATAGAGTGCGGTTCGGGAAACCTTAAAATGGCCACCAAAATACTATGTAAATGGGAAACAAATATGGGTCCTATAAAAGGCAATTTCTCAATATTTCAACTGACACATTTTGTTTCGTTGCTATCATGGAAATAAATGCGCCGAGCTGTTTTGACCGGGCCATGCGGTATGTCCCGACTTTACAGGAAATACATGCGCACGCAAGTAGCCGGACTGAAACGAGCGTAGATCGGTGTCCCGCGGTATACCTAGGACTGATTCGGGACACCAATCAAGTGCGCCTTACACCCTTACACGATCGGCTCATTACATTCAACTCTGTTATAGGCTGGCACTCGGATCACGCTTCGGTGATTCTACGTAATATATCCGAAGCTTGCCGGAGATCGCCGAGTTGATACGATTGATAGGCTGGGACTACGTTCAACTACTTTTAGTTTAACTCAAAGAAATAGTTCACCAATTCCATTTACAATAGCTTGGGTTTCTTCGGTTTTAAAGAAAGATAGTGAAGATTGCTGTCATTTGTTTTATCTCAAGCTTTCCAATTCACAATTCGTATAACAGTATAAAATAAGGCTGTCGAGTGTAAAGTGAGTATAAGGAACGACAACTCTGCGAAGGAGATTGAAAACAACAGCCCAGAGTTAGACTGCTGCACAGCAGCCAATTAAATGGAAGTCTCCAAAACAGAAAACAACGGCTCTTAATTAGACTACTGCAAAGCGGCTGAGCTCAAGGAAGTCTCCAGAACAGTCATTATGAGTCGTTAAAAGTGCATTAAAATTCATTCTTTATCTATAATTAACATTGAAAATCAATCTTGAAAATCGGATTACATTTAAACAACATGCCTGTATAGACGCAACGGAACATATGAGTGGAGTAAGACAATGGAGCATATAAATAGAACAAGACATTCCGTTACGTATTAAATAACCACGTCTTTTGACCTTTTTTTCACATAAGCATTGACCTTTAAACAGCAATGGATATAGCGTTATGGTTACTTTTTAACAGTAGTGGTAAAATAATTTTCTGCCTTTATTATATAGACCCTGCTTTAAAATGCATTAGGCACAGGTTGTGATTCGCTTGTGAAACTGTCTTAGGTTTCATCCGATTGCTATAGTGGAATGAAAGTATTTCTCGCGCCGATTTGATTCCTCGCGCCGATTTGATGCTATGCATCAAAGTTTTCTTGTCACATACAATTAGTACTTGACAATTTACGCTGTTAAATTGAATTTTTGACGTACAAAGTTACAAAATACCACCTTGATTCGGACATTAATGCGCACTGACTCGCACAATTTTTGAACCCATACAATGACAACTGTATATATCACCATTCGTTTTATTATTTAATTGCATCTGGCTTACAAAGTGCTATTCTGGTTATTTGCGTAGCAATCAAGAGCCAGACTAACTATTTAGTAAGTGCATGGCACGAAGTTCAACGAAAGCACAAAGAAGCACGTGAATATTAATAAGATCATTTCCAAAAGGATTTTTGTGACCGGGAGAGTTAGGCCAAATCTATTTTTTCTTTCGGTTATTACAAATAATTATTTGGAAAGCTTGGTTTGATTCTTAAAAAATACAATGTTTTTGAAAAATGTGTATTTTAGACATATTGACCAAAGTGAGAACACCGAGTCAACAACCAAACTTATTGAACGAAGACAGGTTTTAAAACCAGCATTATGTATACTTTTTTCGAACTTTATAAGAGTTCTGTATTTGTAAAGTGATGGTTTATGCCTGTATATTTTATAACCACTTTACTAAAACCTCAGCTACTACCTTAGAAATGCCCTTTCCTGTGCAAAGGGGGGAATATAAAAAGTAGATATATAACTATAATTTCTGTAATTACATTGGAATCTCATGATAACTGTAAAAACATTTTTTTCGTGATTTTTTTCTTCACCGAAATTACGACATACAGCAAAGCTGTAGAATATTTTCAGTTTGGCCTTTTTGTCAAGACGTATACTTATATAAAAGTGAATCAATACTATACCGGAGGTGTTAATATTCAAACAAACCCCGACAACAAGGACTATAGAAAGTTATCGGTAAGTAAAATCACGTGATTCACGTTATATACAAATTTATTTACAACGGTAAATTAGCGAAACAATAACTATATAAAAAACAACATTTAATTAAAAAATATTATTCCACTGTAAAACGTCCCAATGGAAACATATAGTTAACTTATTCTTATTTAACAATATTGTTAATTTCCAATGTTTAAAATATCACGTGACTTTCTAGCTATCTATAATCAGTTATATATGATTACACGTTTATGTAGGATAAGAAGCGACCTACTTTTTGACACATGTTCGCTATCAGGATTATATCTGTACAGTGAGTATTATATTATATTAAAAAATGTTTGTTAACTTAATGATTAAGGTTTGAAACCAGTAGATTTTTGTAATATGACCATCAAATTACTTAAGAAATGATTAAAATCGCTAAAGGAAATCAAAATCAGCATCGATGTTTGCAATCCGGCTTTTGCATTGATACCACCGATAGAGGTTTATTTTATTCAAAAATGCTAACTTTTGGCCAAAATGTATATAAAAAAATCATACCAGTTTACATTTTCTATTTTATAATCTCTATTAGTCGTTTACTTTTAAGATATGAAGTTATCATGAAATTTTTAACGAGTCAGATGTGTTTCAAAACATTTCAATCTTGCAAATTTGTGGCAATCTACGTCATATTTTGGTGATTTTCATGAATTTGGAACAATCTCCAACATATTTTTGGTAATTTTCATATGGGACACAGACGTCGACCATAATAATTTTGACAATACCTGTCGTATATAAATACATTTTTTTTTAAACTTTTATTTCATACAATGCATTTTACAAATACATGTACATGTATATATTTTGGTTCACACGACAAATAAATCAAATGTACATTACTAATATGAAGTGTAACATGCTCAATATGTTTTTCTTACAAAATAAAACAACAAACAAGTGAATCAGTGAATCAGTTTTTGAAGGACACACAGACTTTTCTTATTATGCCATCTGTCTATTATTTTTTAAATTTCTAGTAATTTTTGTAAAATGTAAAACGAATTTAAAAAGGAACAAAATAATTTGCTGTGTGATTTTTAAGTAAAGGATATACAGGTTGCGAAAGTTAAAGATAGGGGTAATGAGCAAAACGGGTGAACAATAGATACAAATATACAGTTACTGTTTTATTATTACCTGTTCGGCCGTGTGTGTCATTGCAGCTATTAGGCTTTTTTTTTCAAACTTCTCAATCTCAATCGACAATTTATCATTGTATTTTTTAGCTTTAAAAATTGAGAAAATCTTATTCTTAAAAGCTTCTGTCGATGGGATTTTACATTGACATAGACATGTAGAATAATACATGTATAAGGATGTAAGTATTAATTTATTCAAAGCTGCCTTTTACAACATATTTACATTTACATATTTTTAGATCTGTTATGAGTGAATTTTACTTCGTTGTTATGCTATACCGACTTTCTTTTAAATAAACGTTGACTTAGTAAGGATGTTACATCACATTTTCTTTCTTCACTGGTTTTCTACAGTTAACAATAATAATTTTGTTATTTGTAAACATATAATATGTTTGTCTTGATACATGACTTGGAACATAAGACAATTTTTATAGATTGACTTACTTCCCAAAATAGTATCAGATATTTGTGTGACAAGTTTAATACCAAAGCACATTTTATTCCCCTTTCATCTACTGCTGTTTATCCATCTTTTTACATATTTCAGGAAAATTGAATAATACGACAGTCATAAAATAACTGCGTAGTTGTCTCTACAGATGCGCTACAAAATGAACGTTAGCAATTATCACTCATTCCCATTTTTTTTGGAAAAAAGTTTTATGGTTTATTCGTAATTGAAACCATTGAAGTTTAGATTCTTTAGTGAATGGCAAACTATGTGTATATTCTTCCAATATATAAGGTTATTACTCAAGTTTGCCATGTCCGTTTTAGTTACTTGTCTGATTTCTAGAATTCCATATACTACATCCTTTGTTCGATTTATATGTTTACGAGTTTTATTATCAAGAGCCGAATAGTGCCATACTGGTTAACTGCTTTATGTTTAAATCTATGTACTAATTAAGTCTTTAAAGATGCATAAATTTATTATATTGTAGAAATTGTGTTTTAACAGAATACTTTTGTTGAAACTCTTCACAACTGAAAAAAAACTGCCATTGGTCTTTATTAAAATGCCCCATTTCTATGAATAATTTATCCTACATAGTTGCCCGGCATATTTTAAAGATACAGTTTTTTCCAAGCTGGTAGGGACAGAAATTCATACCAAGAATTAACTTGTTTTGACACTGGCAAAACAACTAAACTATTTCAGACATTTTTCCTAAATTCATTTTGAATGATGTTCATTTTATTTTAAAAAAACACATTCATATCCAAAATTTCAAAACATCTCATATTTGTGATTTAAATACAGGTTGTCCGAAAAAGACAGGTTACACTTTCATGTTTTTAGAATTTTGATTTAATGTTACAGTAAGGTAATTCGCATCAAAATTCGCACACATATTAAACAAATGTGTAAGTTAAAATTTAAAATATGTTAAAAAAATTCATCATATTTACTTTATAAAGCACATTTTGAGTCATTTCAGTTATAAATAACGTTCTCAAGATGACGTCCTTTCATTAGCGCTTTCCTTTTTAGCTCGACTATTCGAAGAATAGGGGAGCTATCATACTCGCCCCGGTGTCGGCGTCGGCGTCCGTTAAACAAAAAAAAAGTTTGGTCCATAACTTGAAAACTACTTATGATATTTACTTGAAACTTGGAATATATATTCAACATTAAATTCTACATCATTACCAACAACATCCATAACTCTGTGCTACAAATATTTTTCAAGTTATGCCCCTTTTTCACTTAAATTTTGCGTTAAGGAAAATATGCACTTTGGTCCATAACTTATAAACTACCGGTACTTGAGATATCAACTTGAAACTTGGAATATATATTCACCATCAAATTCTACATCATTACCAACAACACCCATAACTCTGCTGTCAATATGTTTCAAGTTATGCCCTTTTTTCTTATATTTTGTGTTAAGCAATATATGCATTTTGCCCATAACTTTAAAACTACTTGAGATATTGCCTTGAAACTTGAAATATATTTTCACCATCAAAATCTACATCATAACCAACAAGACCCATAACCCTGCTTCCAATATTTTTTAAAATTATGCCCCTTTTCACTTAAATTTTGCGTTTAGCAAAATATACACTTGGCCCTTAACTTTAAAACTACTTGAGCTATCACCTTGAAACCTGGAAACTATATTCACCATCAAAATCTAGGTCATTATCAACAACACCCATAACTGCTACCAATATTTTTCAAGTTATGCCCCTTTTTCACTTATGCAATTATCCCAATATTTTGAAACAATAGGAGATATTACTTTGAAACTTGGAATATATGTTTGCCATCAGTGTCTAAATCATTATCAACAAGATCCATAACTCTATTGGAAATATTTCTGTAAAATATGCCCCTTTTGCATTTAGTTTTTACCTCGACTATTCGATATTTCATTGAAACTTTGAATATTTTTTCACCATCAAAATCTACATCATTACCAACAAGACCCATAACTGTAATACAATTACTTTACAAGTTATGCCCCTTTTTCCACTGTTCCTTTTTTCACTTAAATTTTCACTTACGTGCACTTCATCGATAACTTTGCAAATACTTAAGATATCAACTTCAAACTTCCATTATATTTTCATTTCAGTTCTTTCTGTAACATTACTGAAGTGATTGATATTGAACTAAAAGTAAATGTCTCTCATAAAACATTACTAACAAGTTTTCTAACAAATCCAGAAATATTTCATAGTTATTCCCCTATTCAGTTTAATATTTATGGTACATTAAGGAATTATTTCTGTTATCTGAAATGAATTTCTCCCTTACCATTCACTTGTTAATATTTTTCCTGATTGCACATGAATGTATGAATGTATGGCCATAGTTGTTATTGTTTTAATCTTCAAATTGCATTTGTTTCAAATGATTCGAATAGTCGAGCATGCTGTCTCCTCTGACAGCTCTTGTTTAACCCGCACTAGAGTTGTTAATTACTTATTCACACATTAATTCTTTATCTTCTACGTTTTCAAAGCACTGGAACAAGCTTGTTTTTCAAATGCGACAGCTATCGTTGTTTATTCACAGTGTCCTTTATGGACCGATAACTGTTGCGACGACATAGCAAACCTTAAAATTTTGATCCATCCCATAAAAATGGTTTGCAAATGTTGACAAACATGGAGCCTTCAATGCGTTGAAAATTAAGGTTATTCACAGATGGTTCTTAAGAAAATAATACTTTATGGACTCGCCAAGACCTGATCACGTAGCTCTTTTTTATTGGATAATATTTATATTAGATTTGGTATCAACATTTATAAACAAGTAATAGGCATCCCGATGTGTACTATTTGTGCACCCCTTGACGCTGACCTGTTTAATAATGCTATGAAAGAGCAATCTCCTTCGCAGAGTTGTCGTTCCTTACACTTACTTTACATCTCTGCGAAAGGCTCAATGTCAAGATTTTTTACATAACTCGACAGCCTTATTTTATACAGTCATAGTTATGAATATGAAAGCTTGTTGTTAAACAAATGACAGATATCTTCACTATCTTTCATTCAAACCAAAGAAACCCAAGCAATTTTAAATGTAATTGGTGAACTATTTTTTGAGTTAAAGTAAAAGTAGTTGAAAGTAGTCCCAGTCTATAACAGAGGTGAATGTAATGAGCCGATAGTGTAAGAGAATAATGAAAGAGCCGAACTTCAAGATGATGTTTTCAGAGCTTTTAATAACACTTTTGTGTACCTTGACGATTCGTTAAATATAGATAATATTTATTTTCCATCTTGGGTCAACAAAATATTTCCTGATGAACTAAAGCTTAACAAGCAAACAAACTTTCTTGATCTAAATCTTTCTATTGAATTTGGTTTCGTAACATCTAAAATATAAGATAAAAGAGATCATTTTGATTATTATATTGTAAATTTTCCTTTTTTCGATGATGCCGTGTCTCATGCAACATCATGCATTGTTCATATTTGATTGCTTGTTCGCTTTTCCAGAGCTGCGAACAATTTGAAAGATTCCAGTGAAAGTATTTTTTTCCTAACAAAAGAAACCTTTTAAAACAGGGTTATTGGTAACACAAATGAAGGAAAACGTTTTGCAAGTTTTATCGCCGATACCCAGATTTATTTCAAAAAATGGTGCAGTTTTAAATCGCCACAGAAAATTCTAGGTCAAACAATATTTTACAGAAGTCTCATATTGTATACAATTATTAGAAAAAAAATGCATTAAAACAAGTTTCCACCAAATAATAAAATTTGATATTTTAATGATTAAATTCTAGGTTTTGCCTAGTAAACATATTTTGTCGTAGTTGTCTATGACCTTAATAGTACAGTCCAGTCGCGATTTTACGAATAGGCATCGGACCGAGCCGATTATTCGTAAAATCGCATTTTTCGTAGTATCGCATTTTTGATAGTTTTGGTTGTTGATACCGCCGCAAATCGTCAATGTCGTTAAAAGACGTAATGTGTCATTGTTGTGATATGTAAAGGTTGATAAGTAAATAAATAAAACAAAGAAAAGAAATGTTCGATGTAGTTATTTTTATTGTGAAAATACATGTTATCATTAATCAATTAAAATTAAGATTCTGCTAACCTCCCTTTGAAAAAAAAACCCGGGCCCTTCATAAATTGCTCAGAATGCCGATATCAGTTTACTGAATTAATAATCGCCGTAGTAATAAGATTATGCAGAATTAAAAGGCAGAAGTAGAATGACAAGCTATACAATTGTTTCAAATTCATACAATTTCAAACATTTGACATTTAATCAATCAACTGTTTGTCACAAGCAAACACGCCCGATGGTTGTTTACAGAGCATTTCGTGTCACAACTGCTTGGGTCGATAATTCCTGAACAAAACAAAAACGGATATCGCTCGAAAAGGTGTGAAAATCACCTGCCTGACCGAAATTCGTTAAATTGCATTCTTATTGCACTGGAAATAAGCTTAAGGGACTGTCATAATTATTCGCTAAATCGCATTTTTCGTTAAATCGCAATTCGTTCGATCGCATCTTTTTTATATTGAATAAAGAAGGAATACGGACGGGACCGGCCGCCTTATTCGTAGTATACCGTTATTTCGTAAAATCGCGATTCGTAAAATCGCGACTCGACTGTATTATAATTTAAAACATATTCTACATTTTTCGTTGTGACTCGTTAAAATGTAACTTCTTCAAAACTTCTTCAAAGTTCTTAAAATAAACTTCATTTTTTATCTATTCAGATGCGTTATAAAACTTGCCTTTTGGAAAAAAATAAAACAAAAACGACGACAACAACATCACAAACTAGAATGTTTTAGACTAATATTTTGCCTTGATGAACCTGCGCCTTTAACGTCAATTAAAAAATGCGATACTAGTTTCCATTTTTACAACGTTATGAATTTTACGTCCGCATTGTTTTCCTTGTTTATGCCTCTTTATGGCATGTTTTATCTGGATGCAATAAAAAAAGACGTAACCGCTTCGCAACGGAAAGACGTTTTTGTTAAAAAAAATACTTGTGAATCTACTGTAGTATCATTTAATTTCGCGGGGACGAAATTTCGCTCAAAACCCGTAAATAACAAATTCGCGGGGCATAAATTCGCGCATCTGTATTTTCCTGTAAAGAAACACTGTTTAATTTTTTAGTTTCGCTGAGGTTGCATTTCGCGCTCTAGCCATAGCACGAAAAACGCGAAAATTAAACACTTGCGAAATAAAATGATTTTACAGTATGTCATCGACATTATCATGGAAACGGATCACAAGTTAATTTTACAACTTTATGAAAACGGTAACTACCGCGGATTGTCTTTTCCGAAAATGATGTGTTATGACCTTTTATCACGTTGTCTACATTTGTCACGGAATATGATGTCGTATATCCACACCGTTCAACCCGATAAGGTGAATGCCGTGGGTAAGCCGACGGCAGTTGCTTGTGTAAATGAACGTTTTTCGGCGAAACTGAGTATTGGCCTGATTTTTACATTTTCCCGCAATATCTTAGCAGACAAAAATATACATATTAATTCCCTGTTTGTTAAGGACTCTACAGACGAAATCTTGACGCACACAGGATATTATTTACAAAGAAATTGCAGAAAAAGTGTGCAATTTTGCGACAAAATATGTCATTTGACGAATCGGTCGCAAATATCCTTTTTTATTACCAAATCTGAAATATTTGAAATATTCCATGATAAGGTTTAATTATTTCCCTGTAATTATTTGAAACCACAGCTTCCAATTCGCTTTCTCTAGAAAGATATTTACTTTTAAACATGGTACGTCGTGGAGATTTTGGTAACGACAACGGCCGTTAACACTGAAATATTGGTACAGTTGAATGCAGTTTCGTCAGTGGATTGGATAACGTAAACGGCAAATCCACTGATGAAACTGCAGTCAACTGTACCAATATTTTAGTGTTAACAGCCGTGTACACAAGCAACTGCCGTCTGCTTACCCACGGCATTCACCTTATCGGGTTGAACGGTGTGATATCATTGGAAAGTACATTTTGGGTAAATAAACAACCTCGATAGGACTGCGCACATTGTTTATCACATTAGTATATAAATGTCATATTTACCTAATATAAACTGAAAGGTTGAAGGCGTCTAGTCACATTATTATCGATGACAAAAATATAAATATTTTTATATTCCACCGAAGGGCAATCGAACCGTCTGTCCGTCCGTCCGTCCGCCCGTCTGTCCGAAATGTCAGTCCGGTAAAACCTTGTCCTCGCTTCTTCTTCAAACCCGCTTGAAGGATTTCATTGAAACTTCACAGGAGTGTTTGTCACCAAGCCTAGTTGTGCATATTGTCAGGAATTTCCGCTCGGATTATATTTGGCCGAGCCCTTAGTCATTTTTCACTATGATAGTATGGTAAAATTTTGTTCTCGCTTCTTCTCCAAAACTGCTTGAGCAATTTGATTGAACCTTCACAGGGGTGTTTGTCACCAAGCCTTGTTGTGCATATTTTCAGGAATCAGGAATCTCTGCTCGGTTTATTTTTGGCCGAGTTATGGGCTTTTGTTCATTTTTCACTTTATAGGTGCATAACATAAACCAAATGACATCTATATTAACTATAACTTATATATTCTATATTTACACCTTGTCCACACTTCATCTTCAATACCGCTTTGGGGATTTCAATGAGACTTCACAGGAGTGTTTGTCACCAAGCCTAGTTGTGCATATCGTCAGGAGTTTCCGCTCGGATTATTTTTGGCAGAGAAATGGGCCCTTAGTCTTTACTATATAACATCTACATGTATATTAAACTCTTGTCCAAGCTTAACCTCCAAAACCGCAAGGGGGATTTCATTGAATCTTCACAGGAATGTTTGTCACCAAGCCTAGTTGTGCATATTGTCAGGAGATTCCGCTTGGATTGTTTTTGCCAGAGTTAAGAGCCCTAAGTCATTTTTTACTTTAACTTCTATATAAAAACATTGTCCACGCTTCATCTCGAAAACCTCTTAGCGAATTTAATTTAAATTTCACATGAATGCGTGTCACCAAGCCTTGTTGTGCATAACATCAGGTGTTTCCTCTTGAATTATTTTTGGCCAAGTTATGGGCCCTTAGTCATTTTTACTACAACTTCTTTATTAAATCATTCTCCACAACTCACCTCCAGAACCCTTTGGAGGATTTCATCAAAATTTCACAGGAATGTTTGTCACCTAGTCTACTTGTGCATATCTTCAGGATTTTCCGCTTTGATTTCTTTTAGCAGAGTTGTTGGCCCTTACTAATTTGGTTTGCTTAACTTCTATATTTAGTTAGGGATGTATATCAAACTTCAAATGAGGCGCGTCATGGGAAAATGTACCTTCGGACAGTTGACGTCAATCCTTGAAATGACGTCATAAAATTGAGCAGACGACATTAATTATTATGCATTTTGCGTTTAAAATATCATTTTATTGTCAAAATGTGTAAGAAAAGCACTTGTTAGTTATGAAAAATTTAAAAATAGTTGTAAGTTCTTTCTAAATATAGTAACAACTAAAATGTCACAAAATATGACCGAAAGTGCTTTTTCCCGCGTTGCGCCCCAAATGTGGGTCCCTTATCATCACTAAAATTATACCTTATCATCACACACATCATATGTGGTAATTATCATATTTTTGGATAATCTCCTCTTTTATTCTTAGAATTTTCTTTAAAAAGTACTTTTTTACTATAACTTGTTTATTACTCGAGATATTTACTTACAGACTTTAACAAATGCTTCTTTTTTTACAATAAAAAATCTTCCAAAAGGGAAGTCAGTAAGAACTCTATTTATCACTCTTTATTTCGAATTTTCGAACTCTTGTTCTTTATCAAGAAAATACAGAAATTTAACAACTAAAATTACAGCTTTTTTTTATCTTTCACGTTACATTGTATATGCAGTATGCTTCATCTCTTCCACAGGCATATTTTTACTACATATGTATCATGTGTGTATACCAATTTGATCTCAGAGCTGGGTTTTCGGGGGCATGTGTCAATTTTCAGTGACCGCTCTTGTTTCAATATCGATTTTTAATACAAACTGTAAATGTTACTATACCCAACAAAAATAGGTATCCACTTTCCTATCTTCAATTTTGTAAAATTTGAAAATGATAACTCGAAATTCTCTATGTGGTAAATTTTGCATTTCTGTTATCATTGCAAAGGTAAATTTTGCATTTCTGTTATCATTGCAAAGAGATAGAGTATTCTTGAAAATCCGCAGCCACAACTTAGTTATCTTTCCCTTTGTTATAATGAGGATTTCAGGAAAAAATCAGTAGTTTTTAAAAGTATTTACATTTTTTTTAATTGAATAAATTTCTACATCTCTTGTAATCAATAAAATCACAAAACATTCATCATTAAAACAACTAGTCATCAACAAACAACGCTGGAATTCTAACCCTTTCCAATTACCTCCCTTTTAATTGAATATGAAGTGTTTTGTAATTCTTTATTAATTGTTATTCGACTGGCAGTTGCTAAGTTCTTGGTGTGGAAGATTATGTTCATGAACAACTAAACTTGAAAACAACTGAGATTAACTATCAAAACACCATTCAAAGCGTTCGTTATTAAATGAAAATGTGTTAATGAGAATATAAGCATAAATGTGGATACTTTTTATTTTTATTCAGTATATGATGTTGTATGGTAAGAGTTAATATATTTGAAGCCATAGTTGTTATAGCGTTATGAACGCAGTACAAGTCACTCACAACAGATGGTTAAATGTAACCATATATATGAAAATTTTCAAAGTTTTCGCGAAAATAACATTCATCATAAAATGTTTAATTATTTAGAATATTATCATAGTTTTCTATGGAAATAGTGCTCATAACTGCATTCTGATCACTTGATACTTATCTCGAAACCTTTAACTATCGCGAAAGTTATGTGGCTATCATTTGTCTATTCAAAATTCGGGGCTAATCCATTTCTTATCCAACAAGAAAATCTGTGAGCTAATGCTAATATCCCCGCTGTGAGAAATATGACTTTTAAAATGTAATTTGCATTTTTCAATAAAGATGCCCTTTGGTTTATGTAATGTACCTATATAGTGATAAAGATACCCTTTGGATTGTGTAGCGCACCTGTATACTAACAAATCCTAAAATGAGTCGGTAAACAGGAAGTAGATGAGCAAGGAGCATAAAATCGCTTAACCCCATATGGGATTATAGGATAAAGCAATATGCAAAACGTCAGGCTGCTGCATGTTATTGTTGCTTAGAAAACTGCGACGGAAATTGTGAATGTTTGTCATCTATGTGTAAAAATCTCAGCAAACAGGAAGTAGATGAGCAAGGAGCATAAAATCGCTATACACCATATGGGACTATAGGATAAAGTAGTATGCAAAATATCAGGCTGCTCAAGTTGTAGTTGCTTAGAAAACCTCGACGGAAATTGTGCAAGTATGTTAAATATGTGTAAAAATGTAAGTATTCGGTTAACAGGAAGTAGATGAGCAAGGAACTTAAAATCGCTTTACACCATATGGGACTATAAGATAAAGTAATATGCAAAATATCAAGCTGCTGAATGTTATAGTTGCTTAAAAAACTGCGACGGAAAAAATGCCCTTTGGCTGATGTAATGCACCTATATAGTAACAAAAATTAAAAAATATGTGACAAACAGGAAGGAAATTATCAAGAAGCATAAAATCGCTTTACACCACATGGGACTATAGGCTGAAGCAATTTGCAAAGTATCAGGCTGCTGCATGTTATGGTTGCTGAGAAAACTGCGACGGAAATTTTGTTATGGACGGACGGACGGACGGACAAGGGTAAAACAGTATACCCCTTCTTTGAAGCGGGGGTATAAAAATTCACGCTGATACGCTGGCCAAGTCCGCCTCGATCTTGTGGATCCAATTTCCGATCTGCAAAATAGCTGGAACCCAGTGGTTCGAGCCAAATACCATCTATACGCCGTGTATATGTTTAAAAACACAAAATCTACGTTTTGCAAACCAAGAAACAACAGCCCCTGTCCAATGGCATTCCGTATTTTTCAAAGTTTTGGAATGTTTATTTCTGTTAAGAGGTCGCAAACATTGCAAATGGCAAAAACTGGCTAAAATTTCAAAAAAATGAATTTTGGGGGAAATACTTATTGCAACCTAGATTTTAGTAAAGAAATGTATATAGCTATGGATATAGTTAATGTTTGCATGCTCAATTTAGTCTAATTCATGTTCTAATTACCAAGCATATACTAAAACAAAAGAAAACCCATTTGCATGAGAACTCTGAAATTCATGAACAATATACCAAAGCATCTCATATCTGAAATACGTATATGCTAGTCTACAATGTTTCGTTCCAATTCGTCTAAAAAATGTTAGTGTTTTCAAGAAAATCAAAAAAATCTTACTTCCTGGTTCAAAATGAAAGTAGATTTCTATAGATTTCTACTTTCGTTTTGAACCAGGAAGTAAGTTTTCCTTTAATTTCTTGAAAACCCTAACACTATTTTGACAAATTGGCACTAAACATTGTAGACCAGCATATACTTATTTCAGGTATGAGTTGGTTTGGTATATTGTCCATGAATTTCAGAGTTCTCATGCAAACGGTTTTTCTTTTGTTTTAGTATGTGCTTGATAATTAGAACATGAATTAGACTAAATTGAGCTTCCAAACATTAACTACATCCTTAGCTTAATACATTTCTTTACTAAAATCTAGGTGGCAATAAGTATTTTTCCCAAAATTCATTTTTGAAATTTTAGCCTGTTTTCGCCATTTGCAATGTTTGCGACGCCTTAATCGACAGTTAAACAATCACTAAATAGTTTACCCAGTATGTGAACAGATTTACTTAATTAAGAAGTTGCAATTATATTCTGTCCAATGGAATTGCAGTATTTTTCAAAATGGTGGGACATTTATTTCTGTAAATAAAAACTTACGCATCGTTGATTGATTTACCCAGTAAATGAATTGATTAAAAATAATTTCAACAATTATGTCGGTTAGTGTTTATTCATGAACAGCTAAAAATTAAACCGGTTTAATTGTTTAAATGTTAATTAATAAACTACCATATACAAAATGACTACATCATCGGAAAACTTAAAAATAAATTACATGGAAAAGTAATGTAACCATTTTGATATGTTAGAGTTTATCAATGACTATTTACACACTTAAACCGGTTTATCCAGATATAATGTGACCTTCGTGTACTTCGTCTGACATTTACCATCTCATACATTTGTCTGGAAAACTAAAAATAATGTACAATACAGAGAATAATTCTTACAATACCGTATAATGGGTTATTTTCGCGATCGAAAATTTTCGCGATTTTTTCGTAATTTTAATTTTCGCGGTTGTAATTTTAGCGAAAAGTGCGCTAACAGAAATTAACGCGAATGTTGTCTGGAATTTTTGGCGTTTTTAATTTTAGCGAATTCACGTCGGTCGCGAAAATAGCGAAAATATTATGCTCGCGAAAAAAACCCCATTATACGGTATGTGATATTAAACTGTAACTATTTTCTACATCACCAGTCTGGGTCATTAAAATGGAAAATTTTCCAGCCAACGTTACACATTATATTTGTGACAGGTATTTCTGACAGGTCTATCTGATGTGACACTTTATTATAGGTCCGGCTTCTCTATCGATGTTGCGCTCTTGGGTGAGAACATAATCATCGAGTCCAATCGTTCACTATAGGTCCCAGGAGGAGAACGCTTGGATAGACCGCTTTTTCAGGAGGGAATTGGGTACTGTGGTAAGTAAATCGTCTCGCATTTCTTTGATAATGCATATATCAGATAAAGTCATTGCCTATGCTGATCTCCTATATTTACTCTAAACAATGGTCATCTCACATTCGCCAAACTTTCGGTATCTTCTGAGAACATTCTCCACAACTGCACTAGAAAATCGCAAAAAAATGGCAAAATCACTCTTTAAAAGCCAATATTTTGATAATTAAGCAAAGTTCTGAGCATTTGTTTCGTTCTAAAGATTCGTTTTTCACTTGTCTTCGTATGTCATAAGCCTCAACTATTTTAAAGTCGTTTCAGGAGGATTTAGACCACAAGTTAGAAAATTTTCAAAATGAACGCATGGGTAGAAGTTTTCATCAATTTTCCAAATGAACGCATGGGCAGGAGGCATTTTAGAAATGTACGTTTTTTGTGAATATCCCAAATTAAATCGACCTTTTGACTGCTATATTTCATTCTGAATTGCTAAAATATCATTTAGATCAGTCTCTAGTTTCGTACCATTAATAAGCGATACCATAGGGCCTATATAGTTTTTGAGATTAACTTGGAATTATTTATCATGCATACGAAACTTCTGACATCTCATAATAACTGCTATGCTTCCCATGATGATTAATTATTCTCTGCTTCAGATGTAAAATTTAATATTCATTTATATTAACACCAAAAAGCAAGAAACACTAATGTTACAGCATTTACTTCGACACTTCATGATTAACTCCCCTTTTTCAAACCTCCGCCGTTTGTAATACAATGTATTTAGGAAGAATTTAAAAAAAAATATTATTATAGTTGCTTTGGTTATTTTTCAATTAATGTAAGCTACATATTTTTACAGTTTTATTGTTCATTTACATTACACTGTCTCTAGAAGTACGCATAATAATAGTAAACTAGAAAATGACTGCATTTAATCAACTGCAGACGACAATCTTGTGCCACACATTCGACCCTGAGAGATCACAAGTGCTTGGAAGACGGACCCCGTTTTCTCCAAAATGTGTATAAACTGGCCGCCCCCCCCCCCCAAAAAAAAAAACAACAACAAACAAATGAGGGTCTACACAGTGTCCACTACATAAACTCATCTTTTTTGTTGTGTTTTGATAGATTGGGATCGTTATCAGTCTATCCACACCGAATTTACTATCAAATACCAAGTTCTCTGAAAATTCGTGTCCCGACTGTATATAAGTGGATATCAATTAGATCTATCATTTAATTTAAATAAAATAATAAATAAAAGAAAAAGATCTTACAAACCTTCTGCCCCAACAGCTGACACGGATACATCTATAATTCCTGCAACTGCTCTTGACTGATTCATTACACGCAAGTTCTGTAATATAATTAATACAAGTTTTTCAGTTTAAGTGATAGATTTGAGATCAATGATTGATGTATTTCAAACATGCCGGGTCAAATATCGTTCGGGGTCGAATGTCAGGCACAAGATTATCGTCTGCAGTTGATTAAATGCAAGTCATTTTCTAATTTACGATTATTATGCGTACTTCTAGAGACAGTGTAATAAAAATGAACAATAAAACTGTAAAAATATGTAGCTTACATTAATTAAAAATTTACCAAAGCAACTATAATATTTTTTTTTAATTCTTCCTAAATATTACAAATGGCGGAGGTTAGAAAAAGGGAAGTTAATCATGAAGTGTCGAAGTAAAGGCTGTAACATAAGCGTTTCTTGCTTTTTGGTGTTAATATAAATGAATATTAAATTTTACATCTGAAGCAGAGAATAATTAATCATAATGGGAAGCATAGCACTTATGAGATGTCAGAAGTTTCGTATGCATGATAAATAATTCCAAGTTAATCTCAAAACTATTTAGGCCTCATGGTATCGCTTATTACCGATACGAAACTAGAGACTGATCTAAATGATATTTTAGCAATTCAGAATGAAATATTGTGAAATATAACAGTCAAAAAGTCGATTTATTTGGGATATTCACGAAAAAAAACGTACATTTCTAAAATGCCTCCTGCCCATGCGTTCATTTGGAAAATTGATGAAAACTTCTACCCATGCGTTCATTTTGAAAATTTTCTAACTTGTGGTCTAAATCCTCCTGAAACGACTTTAAAATAGTTGAGGCTTATGACATAAAAGGCAAGTGTAAAATGAATCTTTAGAACGAAACAAATGCTCAGAACTTTGCTTAATTATCAAAATATTGGCTTTTAAAGAGTGTTTTTGCCATTTTTTTGCGATTTTCTAGTGCAGTTGTGGAGAATGTTCTCAGAAGATATCGAAAGTTTGGCGAATGTGAGATGACCATTGTTTAGAGTAAATATAGGAGATCAGCATAAGCAATGTCTTTATCTGATTAATGCATTATCAAAGAAATGCGAGACGATTTACTTACCACAGTACCCATTTCCCTCCTAAAAAAGCGGTCTATCCATGCGTTCTCCTCCTGGGACCTATAGTGAACGATTGGACTCGGTGTTAATAGTATGTTCTTGATACTGTTATGTTCTCGAACGAGAACGTACGTGTTTCGTTCTCAGAAAATTCGTATTTATAAACAAACCTTAACCTTTTCAGTTGATAACAAGGTTTTTTTTTCGTTATCATTTCAGACAATATGTTTAAAAGAATTAGTTTGAAATCCTGCGTTCTTACTGAGAACTTACGTTCCTAAAATGTTTACGCTGGTTTTAACTTTAGGTCAGAAACCACTTAATCATTTCCCAATTCCCTAAGACTTACATTGTAAGTTCTAACCCCTTTGTGGATTTGTTTCAATGACTTTTCGAAAGAGAATTGCATATCTGCAAAGAGCAATCCAAGATGCATTCTGTGTTAACCAACTCTTTCTTTTGCTAGCAGCCACTGAATCAAGTCACTTCAGACCTAAATCAAAAGTGAAACTATAGGAAGATGCCATTTTTTTACTAGACCCAAAATCTCTGGCAAAACAGGCTTTTAAAATAACAGGCTTTAAATATTCTAAATATAATTATTTTGTCAAGTTCCTGCATTTTTAGCTAAAATTTTAAAATTTTATAATATCTACCAATCAGAAAACAGCTTGTATAAAAATTATACTCCGTAATATCCCTTAACAAAATTTTGATAACATACGTCTAATTAAAAGTTTAATTTTAAGTTGATAAAGAAATAAGATTTTTTTTTCTAAAATGTTCACGTAAAACAAGTTACATCAGAATCGATAATTATTTCATTGAATTCTGTCTTAAAATGTTTCTTATCACGTGAGTCTGGAAACAGCTTGATTTAATTAGATAGATAGATTTCGCTCTTATGTTTAATATGTCAGTGTGCTTTTGCATGCAACATTGTTGAGCTGATGGGTGGATTGGAGTTATTTCACCAAGACAACTTGCACTTGTTTTGTGATATAAGAACCTGTTGGGGGTCAGTTTGAGGTTGGTGCTCCCTAGAACCTGGTTCAAACACCCAGTAGCAATTTGTGTTGCCACTGACCGTACCAAGGCAATAACCCCAATTGTTCTTTTTTCTTTAATAGTTTGTGTCGTCTTATTTGAATTTGACATACTTATAAAAAAAACATGCTCCCTTTTTCTTCTTTTTCGCTGCATGGGGAGACTGTGTTTTGTGTGGTGATTCCTGATATGCATATTTCACTTTTTTAACCTTTTAATCAAGTACTCGCATACTTGTTGAACTACGTCGGTACTCGAACGTTATTTGAGGACCCGAGTCCTCGAACACTCGTTCCCATCACAAGTCTAAAGCATCTGGGCGGTTGAAATTGAAACCAGTCTCAATGGACCAATCAAATGCTAGTATAGTTTTAGACTGGTCAACATTCTCACTTTTATGGCTTTGGACCCAATGCTGCCGTAAGTTAAAGTGCAAAACATAGACCATAGACGGAAAAAAGTGGACATGAGACAACTGAAGGCCATAGCCCTTGTTAAATTGCCACTCCATAGCCCTTGTTAAATTGCCACTGACCGTTCCAAGGCAATAAACCCAATTGTTCTTTTTTCTTTAATAGTTTGTGTCGTCTTATTTGAAATTGACATACTTATAAAAAAACATGCTCCCTTTTTCTTCTTTTTCGCTGCATGGGGAGGCTGTGTTTTGTGTGGTGATTCCTGATAGGCATATTTCACTTTTTTTAACATTTTAATCGAGTACTCGCATACTTGTTGAACTACGTCGGTACTCGAACGTTATTTGAGTACCCGAGTACTCGAACACTCATTCCCATCACTAGTCTAAAGCATCTGGGCGGTTGAAATTGAAACCAGTCTCAATGGACCAATCAAATGCTAGTATGGTTTTAGACTGGTCAACATTCTCACTTTTATGGCTGTTGACCCAATGCTGCCGTAAGTTAAAGTGCAAAACAGAGACCATAGACGGGAAAAAGTGGACATGATACATCTGAAGGCCATAGCCCTTGTAAAATTAATTGCTTTGAAATTTGCGCTGATGAAAAAAAAACTATTGTTTGTAAGTCGACCTGCAAAAGCATTTACATGTAACATCATAGCAATGGAAAATTTGACATATTCTGAAAAAGTTAATAAGAATCCGTTAAAATCTAATAAAGCAGTAAGAAAGAATAAACAATTTTAACCGTTCTACTCAAGGACACTGCTGTGAAATGTTGGAATCTGACATGAACATGCCTGGGAACAACAAAACCGAAGAAGATGACGACAAGATAGGAACAAGCTCCAGACCACCTTTACTGCCGCCATGCCGGGTGTGCGGTGGCAACGCTTCCGGATTACATTACGGGGTAAACACTTGCGAAGCTTGCAAGGTAAAGTTTTTGATTTATCAACAGTCGAACAGTAGGAATCCCCATATACATTCTTTGTGGCGTGCGACGGCTGTAAAAAGTCTCCCCATACATTTTATCAGTGCTGTTATCTGTTACGCTATTTGAAGGTCGTTGAGCATAATTCAGTACATATACTATATTTGGGTAAACATTGAGTTGCGCTCAATACGCAGAACACTTGTTTAAGTTTGTTTTAAAGAAGAAACAAAAATTCTGGTCATCTGCAGATCAAGGTTGAAGTAGGGCATGTAGGGGCGAGGGTTTCAATTATCACTTAATACTGATGTTTATTCGAACAGATTAAAAATACAGACCACTTCAGATACGTGAAATTACGTCAAACAACGAATCAAAGAAGCAACATGTCTGAATTTGAAACTCCAAAAAGATAAACTGCAAAATGGTTTTTAAATTAGCAACGGTGTTTTTGTTTCTCTGCACAGGGATTCTTCCGGCGGTCGTTTACCAGGTGTGTAGAATATAGCTGCACTGGCACGAATGACTGTCCTATATTACCGAAGAAGAGGAATAATTGCCCAGCCTGTAGAATGAAACGGTGCTTGAATCTAGGCATGTCTAAAGCAGGTGACAAATGTTTGTGATGGTGTCCTGGAAACAATGTTTAATAACAGAGATTTAACTTTTCTGTTTAAACAAACACAACTGCGTCCCGGTAGATCCAGATCAGATAGTCACAAACGACCAATGTCTAAAAATATTTGCCATTCAGTAGACAAATTTCTTCAAAACACCCAGATGATTACAATTTCAAAGAAAGACAAAGTATATTGAGTACGAATTTAACAGCAGATCATTTATATTACTATTGTATTGTAATCGGGAACCAGACTGCATTTATATTTATAGCTATTTAAACAGGGCGTTACTCCTACGAAATAATTAGGGACGAAGTATATTAAACAGCAGATCATTTATATTTTCAGCTATCAAAACAGGTCGTTACACGTACGAACGAAGGACGAAGTATATTGAAGAAGTACAGACTTTGGAAGCCCATTGCCGGCCTAGTCAGAAGGACAGCGCGTCTTTTCAGATATTAAAGTTTTACCCGCCAGATCATCCGGTGTTTCGCGGCGGAGGGGAAACATCCAGCTGTACGTCATCGTATCGTTCTAGTCAACTTCTCTCACCTCAAATAAATAAATCTTCATTTAATGTTCGAGAAAAACAAAACTTACACACAGAGTTGCCGTTATCTGCATATTATTTAAACCGTTTTGTTCCGGAAGAAGCTCAGATCTTGCAGAGGAAGGGGGCGGTTCCGAGTTCAAACTCGGTCACAGCACGTTCTGTGATCTCGGTGATAAACGCTAACCACCAGGCAGTTATAGAGGCTTTGCTATCATCACAGGATCGCCTAATTGAAGACCTCGATGCATTTTTAGATGAAGTTCACATGAAAAAACGCCAGAAAGATTTTTATGTAAGTATTTTGCATCAATGTCAGTCTTAACCTAATATATAACCAATCTCCTTCGCAGAGTTGTCGTTGCTTACACTCACGTTATACCTCTGCGAACGGTTCAATGTCAAGATTTTTTTAACAAACTAAGCATCTTCTTTGTATACTGTCATAACTATGAATTTGAAAGCTTGTGGTATAACAAATGAAAGAAATCTTTACTATCTTTCATTAAAACCAAAGAAACCCAAAAATGTTAAATGCAGTTGGTGAACTATTTTTTGAGTTTAAATAAAAGTAGTTGAAAGTAGTCCCAGCCTAAAACTGAGCTAAATGTATATGAGGTGATAGTGTATGAGAGTGAGATATAACTAGTCTGGATTACCTGCCCCTAGATAGCAACGCATATAGGAAGTCGGGAAACAGACTAATGATATAACGTGAACTCACGTATGGAATATCCGGGATAGGTCATAATCCCTTCCTAACACTTAAATTTCCATATGGGGACGAAATCCTCCGAAAAATTGTACTTAATACGCAACAGGTTACCGGTATTTTCATTGATGTTTTATACCATGAATCTCGGTCTAGATTCCTCTTTATACTTAATAACTTACTGAATAAAAAAAAGACAAATGCGGCAGTTACCGATTTCACCACGTTATGAATTTATATGCTCTCATTTGCATGAACGGTCGTTTATTTGAGACTAATATGAGTTGATTTGCAAGTATGATTAAAGCCCCAGCCCTAAACTTAAGTAAGAATATGCTATTGAAAAATCTTATTTGTCCATATAGACTCCAATATATTAACTCTCTAACAGAACACAAAAGGTCCGATCGAATTCTTTCTTATAGACGGGATTTTCAATGATAATGTTAAATTATCGTTAACGAACTTTTAAGAAGCTAAATATAATGGAGCTATATTTAGCACCTATTTTTGACGAAGCGACCACTTCATGCGCGATCTCGATTTCTGTGACGTTTCGGAAATCCTACTTTCGCTTTTAGTCGCGCGGACCAAATTTATTTTAGTAAATTAAAATTTTATTAGCCCGAACTAATGCTGCAAATTTGTGCCTAAAGTTCCAAATGCACGTCATTCAAGAGCGGGATAAATTGAAGTAATGTCGCTTTAAAGAAAAGCGTTTGACAATCTCCGGTCTCCGGGGCTTTCGGAAGGTACCTTTGGGCAGTTGATGTCTTTCCTTGAAATGACGTCATTAAATTGAACAGACGACATTATTTATTACGCATTTCGTGGTAAAATTCTATTATATTGTCAAAATATGTTACGAAAAACACTTTTAGTTACGAAAAAATAATAGTAATAGTTGTTAATTCTTTCCAAATATATTAAAATCTTAAATGTCAATAATAAAACGGTAGACATCTTTTCCCGTGACGCGCCTTTAATATCCGACGTTAATTTGTGTAATAGTGTAAAAGTGAAACGAGAAGCCTTACATAATTATAGTGACAGATAAATCACGACTTCAACTACTCCTCTAATGGTTCTAGGTGTGACGCTTAACTAATATACTGAACAAAAAGGAAGCCTGGCCCTATAACGTGGAATAACTATGATACAAATATACCGAATCTATATTTTTGTTGTTGTTGTTACTTCCCAGTTTTATGTCCCTCCCGCCTCTGAACGAGGACATTATGGTGTGGACATACCAGCTTCCCATGGTGGAGGAAGACCCCAGGTGTCCCTCCGGGCAATTTTCAGGCCCGAGCGGGCACCTGGGTAGAACCACCGACGTTCCGCAAGCTAGCTGGTTAGCTTCCTCACATGAAAGATCTTGACCCTGGTAGGTCTCGAACTCACAGCGGTGAAGGGCAAGTGATTGTCAGTCGGAAACCTTAACCACTCGGCCACGGACGCCCCCCTACCGAATCTATATTTTCGAACCCAACCATAAAACCTAAAGTCAGACGCCTTAAACACTAGTTACATGCACCAGAAATTTCCATAAGTTTAAAACGCGTTCAATTTTCAATTCCTTCCATAATTCGGAGAGCTCTTAGTATGATTCCGGAAAAAAAGGTTAAATAGTGTCAGGGTTCTTTTTTGTTGAGTATATTAGAAAACTGTGTAAGGCGGACTCTGGACCATAATCATCTGACTGTATTCGTTGGCGCACCCTGGTTGAAATTTAACGTGACAAGCCAAGGAAAAATGTGTCTTCGTTATTACATGTAGATCTATTATTTGACATAACGACCTTAAAATAACATTCTCATATATAATGTGTGAATGTTTTTTTTTTAATTTGACTTTATAATGTTAATTTTACCTCGAAATGCAGAATAACCAAAAGTCGTCTGCTCAACTTCATGACGTAATTTCACAGATTGCTGTTAGTTCTTCCCACTACGCGCCCAACCAAACTTGTAGTCTAGAGATTTTCTTTTAGACAAAGAAGCAACCAGTGTAGCTTTATATCAGATGGCACGGACAAGAACCTTATCACATTTAGTAAACGGTTTAAATATATTGAAACTGGTATGTCAAGATTTAAATCGTTATTGTCACGCGCGTTAAACCCCATATATAAGGAGTATATTATAATGCCCTTACTGGGATTCTAACCCTTACCGTACGGCGACAACGCATGGTCATATGGGGCGCGCCACGGGAAAAGGTACCTTCGGTCATATTTTATGACATTTTAGTTGTTACTATATTTAGAAAGAACTTACAACTACTTATAAATTTCTCATAACTATGAAGTGCTTTTCTTTCACATTTTGACAATAAAATAATCTTTTTAACGCGAAATGCATAATAATTAATGTCGTTTGCTCAACTTTATGACGTTATTTCAAGGTTGACGTCAACTGTCCGAAGGTACCTTTTCCCGTGACGCGCCCCAATTATAACACCGAACACGCGCGGCTAATCCTGATAAAGGAAATCGCTACTACAAAACATCGGTCATCGATTTATTTCACTGATAATAGTGCTGACTTAAAGTACGGGGAGACTTTCTCCTGTGAATTTCAAATGAAACTGCCCATACTTGATCATGTGAAGCTGCCTATAGCCCACACTATACCTTCCTCACTCCCCTTTGTCAATACATAAAGAGTATGCTTGTGTTTGTACCCACAAATTTGGCATTTTAGTGTAACACCTGTCTAAAAATATTATTTTTGCAAAAAGATAAATTTCTAAAAATGTGGCATTTCTAATAAGAGGTGACCGTCATGTGTAATTTGAAATATTAATTCAAAATTTACAGTCATTATACTTCGGAAAAAATCAAAGATAAGTAAACATTCTTTGCCATTACTGGTGATTATATAATATGAGTTAACTTTTGTATTTTTGTTCTTGTAGTGTAGAAAACTATGGCATTTCAGTAATTTTAAGGTATAGATAACTATGTTGTTATACATTTGCAAGTATTAATGCGTTTGCATGATTTTATTAAGTTAACGATTTTATTTTTTGTAGTTGTAGCCATATTATTTATTTTACATCCGTAGCTACATAGAGAGAATAGTAATCCTTTTATGTTTACCATCCCTTAATTATAACATATTATGTTTCCGTTTTATAGATAACTCATTTTATTATACACCATAGATAGCCCATTGGCAGTATGTTTGTGACTTTGTTTTGATTACCACATCATTGTTGTTGTTTTTTTAGTTTTCATTAATATTCAATGTTTGTTTATTTATTTTATGTTGCTTTAATCATTGTTTTGTAAAATTTAATTTAACAAGCAACAATATTATATAAAGCAGATGCCTTACTTTGACATGGTGCACATAAAATACAAACAATCTGCCATCAATCATTTTTCGACGATGTCATGGTGGTAAAACCTACGTCTCTTGACTTTTTTATCAAGAGAAGGACCTTTAATGATTTTTCAAGCAATATTTTTGACAGTTACGCTTGAAATAATTCTGTGTTGTGAGATTAATTTAAGTGCACGACGGAATGTCACAGTGCTATGTTTATATAAAATGGGTTATTATGAAGAAACATCGATACGTTTTATTACGAGGCAAAACAAAATCGCATTGTGATAGTACAATATATCTGAAAAAAGTTTGTTACATCCTTCCAAGACTTTGTTGAAAATTATGTATTTCAAATAAGCACTGGCTATGATTTCTCGAAATTGAAGTATAAATGCAAATCGGTAATATATTGTGACATGTATAAACGGCTTAAATATTCTTATATGTCGTGGAGATGCTTAATTTTCGAACTTACCTGAGTTTATGGTGATTTTTTGCAGTTTTCGGCTCCTTGTCAATTTTCTGATTTCATAAAAATCATTAAATAAAAAATAGTCTGGCGGCGTAGATTTGATAAAAAAATCCGATTAGCTTAACCACCTTGGATATATTGATATTACGCTAAGAAAAGCCGATTTCCAACTAATTCGCGAAATCCTGCAGACTTATCCGCGCAAAATAATGTTAGCGCTTCGATGTCATCCAAGCTCATTAATATTCGCATTTAAATGGCATCCGCGATTAAAGCGCAAACTTATTGGTTGCGAGTATGTTTTGGTTTGCAGTTAGTGTTTATTATGTTTTTTTTGTTCTTCAGAAAAGAGTAGCAACAGCAAATGCCACCAGTAAAGTAAATCGCTCGAGCCCCAGCTCGGTTTCTGCAGACGAGAGCATCTCAAACGAAGGGTCTTTAGATATTCGACTCCAAAATTCGGCGATGCAAAACAACGTTGTTAAGGAGAAAAATGTTTCAAACAAGCATTTGGCTACCCAGAATTCAGATTCGTGTCCTGTCAAAGACAGGGCTGGGCAGGAAAACATTGTTGGAAAGCGTAAGGCACCATTAAATCCAAGTCCGTTCCCAAGGACTAATTTGGAAATAAAAAGGTAACATGAAGTACACCAATCACAACTTCTAGGTCGATTCTCACTCTCCCTTTCAAACTTATTTTTTGTATAGTTCCGCTCATTATTTTCTCGTTTTAATATTTTTATTTTGGAATGAAATATATTAAAACAACAGTTATTCATTGCGTTAAAGATATTTGGACAAAGGTCCCGTAAATTAAAATACAGTCAATCAGCAAAAGGTTTTACAATCTGTAATCATAACGTATCCGTTATGAGTATTTCTCATTGAAAAAAAAACTAGTCCAAATATGCTTTAAGAACAATTTTATATAAAACAAGCATCAGACGACTCTCTTTTTTATTTTATGCTTTTCAGTGAAATATAGAATTTTCCCGGTGAAATAAAAGTGGTCTTTCACTGTTTTCAAACAGTGGAATATCATTTTTATTTTCACTGATTTTTTCACGTTGGTACCCAAACGCACATAGCATAGAGAACGTTTAGCAGGGATTCCAACGTATTTGGTTTTTGCGGAAAAGTAAGTGAGGGACATGTTCTGTGCGGAACAATGGCGGGATATTTCGTTATTTTGTGCATTTCTGGAGATGTTTTGACCTGGTAAGTAGGTTTATATCACTGTTATCGTAGTATAAAACGCCTACCCGGAGGCCAGACGTGTAAGCTCCACTCGGTTTTTTAACCTATGTTTCTAGAAGTCTTAACAAAAAAGTTATTGAAGGTATAAACTGAAAGATTGTTTGTTTACAAAGTGAAAATAGGAAATTGCGTGACCTAAAACTGTGTTTTTAGTCAAAATTTACCGTTTTTGGACCTATTTTAGCTAAATTTTTATCGATTGCATATATTTCTTCACGACTGCTTTTGCACTTAACATGGGTACTTTATGGCCGATTTGTTTTTGTTCAAACACCAGTAATGTTCGGTGTGGAAGTGGTAAGCATTTTTTTGTTCGGTGCAGAATCAGAATAACACACTCATATGCGTTAATATAAGTTTAAGACACGAGCTGAAACTGTAAGGGGAAGTAACCACTGCGGGGAGTTTGGACCCCCTGGTTTAGAAAACGGGCTCAAATATGTATATTTGACGTCATGACGTCACGTCATAAACAAGCGGTTTTGGTGCCGTTTCTTGCAACTTTTCTGTCAAATTCACGCAAATTTTGCAGCAAAAGCATAAAATAAAAAAGAAAGATAGAACTATATTTCACTCGTGAACTCCGTAATTATGTATTTTCACTCGTGGCTTCGCCACTCGTGAAAATACGAATTCCGGAGCTCACTCGGTGAAATATATTTCTATCTTACACTGGTAAAAACAAATATCCTCTATATCCATAATCGACTGTAAGAGAGATTCACTATTGTGAAATTTGATATAGAATGTAAGAGCGATTTTGGAAGAAATTACATCTCACTAACTATAAAAATTAAATATTTTGATTTCGATGTTATTACAGAATGGAACATATAATTAAGAGTGGTTTTAGTAATGATAATATCGTATCAACTCAAACAATTATATATTTTTAATCGAAAATACCGTAATCAGATAACAAATAGTTAATATATTTTATTGATTTAAATAGGACATTTATTTTTTTTTTATAGAAAATCACTTAAACGAATATGATGACGGGATGTTGTTAATTTTCTTTTCTCGACAATTGTAAACACGTCTCGCGTAATATGTGTATCAACTCAATTTAATTTTTAAAATTAATTTTCTTAATGAAATTAATTCCTTAATGAACTTATGCCCTCTTTCCCTCTACTTTTTGGCTGCGTGGAAAGGCTGTGTCTTACTGGTTCTGGCAATTCCTGATACGCATATTTCATCTTTTTCATCAAGTTCTCAGTACTGTTATCAGTAAAACAACCCGTTATCGATGTCATGCAGTGATATGTTATATATCAGGGCTATCCGAACAACCTTTTATGGGGTTGTCCCGGCTAGCTCAGTTGGTTGCGTTGTCGGAATTTCAGGGCTAGGCGCTGTCGCCGTGACGGTGCGGGTTCGCTCCCAGCTAGAGGCACTTTCTTATTTGTATTATTTTAAATGGTATAACAAATGGTGACTTCAGCGATAAACCTTTGTTAGATGTGTGGCGTGTTCATCAGATTTGTTTGACCTCACTAATTGTCTGTAATAGATAAGTTCTTTTTTTGTCTTCTGATGTTCAGGGTGCTCTTTGATTGTCGTTTATCTTTACATCAAAATGTCAGAGAAACCATACAATATGATGCCGAATATTTTCAGGCTAACGAAAAAGTATCGTCAAAAGTTTAAAGACAAATGCGTTTCTCCATAGTGTTGACAATACAAGAATTACCCAGATTCATATTGATTTGTATAACATGTATAACATTGAGATATTACAAGAAATGAATCACTCGCCCTTTGGCTTTGCAATGCTATTAGCTTCTTATGTTTTATATGTTTGTGTGCTTTTGCATGCAACATTGTTGAGCCGATGCGTGGGTTGGAGTTATTTCACCAAGACAATTTGTACTTGTTTTGTGATATGAGAACCTGTTAAGGGCAAGTGTGATGTTGGTGCATCCTAGAACCTGGTTTAACCCCCCAGTGGCAATTTTTTTTGCTACTGACCGTCCCAAGGCGGTAACCCCTCTGGTTCTCACTTTCGTTATTTGATTGTGGCGTCCATTTTGAAACTGATTATTGTAATACCATGCTCTCTTTTCCTCTCTACTTCTTGGCTGTGTGGGGAGGCTGTGTATGCTGGATGTGGCCATACCTGATATGCATATTTCATTTTTTTTATCAAATATTCGAGGACATTGCCTATACGCGTTTGATATCCGCGAAACAAACTTTTTAACAAAAATAACGTTTATTTCTCTTTCTCTAACGAGATTGCAACTCCTATCCTAGGAGATTTAACTCGACTTCTTCAAATATTTCTCGAGTAATATCGGCGTGAGACAAGGCGCATATCTTTCGCCTCTTCTTTTTCTATATATTTTTAATGATTTACACGACGAACACTCTTACTCAATGAACTTAACGTTTTTTCTTCATAATTGTTTTTATATTTCTGTGTGCCTATTACAGTTATATTAGCAGAAAATGAAAAAAAGACTTCAACGATGCTTCAGATAGTTATAACACTATTGTAAAATTTGATATAGAATTGAATTGAACAGATGGAAAAGGGTGATTTTGGAAATAATGACACAAACTTATTTTGTCCAAGAAAGGGCTCAAACCTATCCAATAATTCTATATTTTGTCGTGTTCGGTGGCTTTTAAATTTCCCTGTTCATCTATTTCAAACAATTATACGAATATTTTTAATACAAGGAACATAAATTTAATGGTGTTTTGGAATTAATGATATCATAACCACTCAAACAATTATATACTTTTAATTAAAAAAAGAGAAAATGTGTATATAAGAAATTGCCGCATTCAGAAAACACAGCCTCTCCACCAGCAAAGAAAAAGAGAAGAATGGAACACATAGGCGGATCCAGGGGGGGGGGGGGCGGACCCGGCGTACGCCTCCCCCCCCCCCCCCCTAAAATTGCCCAAGCAAAGTTTTTTTCTCTGTAATGAAATATGATATATAGGAAAATATATATAAATGTCAAAATATTTTCGCACGCTACGCGTGCAATAAGTTTCGAGACTAGGAGTACACTAATACAATGACATAACGAACAATTCACAAACAATTCCTTCTCATTTTTTGTAAGATTAATTTGTTATACCTAAGTTTACGTGTTTGCTATATTTTTCCTCTCGCTTGAATTCAGTTTACATGTTCATAGTAAAATACGTTTCTGTATTTTAAATATTCCCGCTTTCACTTACTTCCATTTATATTTTTCCTTTGATTAAAGTGAGTCAACAAACATGGATGCACCAAGTGGGAAACACGCAAACATTCAAAATATATATTTTTTTGCAAAAGATCTTATTTTTGTCTCCGTTTTATTCATACCTTAAGCACACAGTAGATTAGAGCTCTCGTACATTGTATTGTATACCCTGGGAAAGTATATTTGAGGTTCTGGAAATGTGCATGAATCCCTTAGAAATGACTAAAACACAGGAGCTTCCGGGGGCCCCCTGGACCCCTGGTCAGGGCTTTGCCCTGGACCCACCGGGGGCCCTTACGGCCCCCTGGACCCCCAGTCGGTTTCTTTATTTTCCGCCCCCCCCCCCCCCCCTAACTACAAATCCTGGATCCGCCTATGGAACAGATGGGTGAGGTTGATTTTGGTGAGGATGGCATCAAACTCACTCGAACAATCGTATTATATAGAGAATATTTGTTTTTACAAGTGCACGATAGAAATTTATTTCCCCGAGTGAGCTCCGGAATTCGTACTTTCACGAGTGGCGAAGCCACGAGTGAAAATACATAATTCCGGAGTTCACGAGTGAAATATATTTCTATCATTCACTGGTAAAAACAAATTTTCTTTTTATTTTATGCTTCTAGTGCAAAATTTGCGTGAATTTGACAGAAAAGTTGCAAGTAATGGCGCCAAAACCGCTTGTTTATGACGTGACGTCATGACGTCAAATATTCAAATTTGAGCCCGTTTTCTAAACGTTCTCATTTGGTATGTTATATGCGATTGGGTTCCTCGCGAAAAAATCGGTGAAAATAAAAATGATATTCCACTGTTTGAAAACAGTGAAATACCAGTTTTATTTCACCGGGAAAATTCTATAATTCACCGAAAAGCATAAAATAAAGAATCGTATTAAATATAGAATGGTACAGATGAATATGGTGGGAGAGTTGATAGGCTCTGAGTTTAGGAGCATTAGAATATTATATCTTGCATTATATACATGTATTTTAAAACAGATGGATAAGGTGGCAAAGTTGACGGAAATACATTATATCTTTCATTAAATATTTTAAATATAGAATGGAACAATTGGATAAAATGGTAGAATTAGTGGATTCGGAGTATAGGAACATTATATCTATCATTATATATTTTAAATATAGAATGGAACAGATGGAAATGGAGGCAGAGTTGATTGACTCGGGGAACATTATATATTTCATTATATATTTTAAATATTGAATAGAATTTATGGATAAGGTGGCTGAATTGATTGACTCAGAGTTCAAGAACACCTATGTCTTTCATTATATATTCATATATATAATGAAACAGATGGATAAGATGACAGAGTTGATGGACTCGGAGTTCAGGAACATTATGTCTTTCATTATATATTTTAATATAGAATAGAACTTATGGAATATGTGGCAGAATTGATGGGCTCAGAGTTCAAGAACCCCATATGTCTTTCATTATATATTTAAATATAGAATTGAACAGATGGATAAGGTTGCAGAGTTGATGGACTCGGAGTTCAGGAACATTATATCTTTCATAAAAGCCATTCCTGGCTGGAAGTCGCTGGAAATGGAAGACCAAATCAATCTCATCAAAGGTTTGCTCTGATCATTTGAATTTATGTTAATAATAAGATTACACACTTTAGGTTGTAAATATGCATGTATAAATAACTCGCTTAACCATATCTTTTACCAGCTAAAGCGTAAGGTCGTCATATGCATATACGAATCACCGTAATATATCACATTACGGGGTATATATTTCGCAGCTTTTTTTTTTCAAGAGCTTGTAACTTAAAGGTTCCACGTTCACCGCCATATGCATGGAAATTGCTCTGTTTATTGGTTTAAGTATTGATGTATGTGTATTTGCAGACGGGGCAGCGGAGCTTTGGATATTGGGTCACTGTCAGTGTATAGATGCCGAGTTGGGGGTGTTCACGGGAGAATACGACATGACGTTCCAAGTTGCAGCAAGCATGTGGACAGATGTTTACGTCGAGTCAGTGTACAAAACTAGCGTCATGTTTAATAAGTTGAAGTTATCTAAAGAGGAACTAGTCGTTCTGAAAACGATCGTTTTGACTTACCCCGGTAAGAGCTCATTAAACTCCCTTTCAATCAGTATGAGAAGGGTGTGCTGTTACATTTAAATAAACAACAAATGTGGTCTCTAGTATAGTAGAAATGATATTTAACATAGACTGTGAGTCAAAACGGCAACACATTAGATTCTGCATAAATCGAGAGTAGCAAATAAGTAAGCTTGTGGATATATTTTTAATGAGTTATGTTTTCTTGAAAGAAAAAAATCAACACGAATATGAGCTTTATAAGTAGGCATTCACAATTTTATATATAATATTGCTTGCGAAAACTGTTATATCTGGGTCTGCCCTTTTCAAAGTCAACTGTTAAAAACGTTACATAAATGAACAAAATCTCGCCAGAAAAAAAGCTCTGACAGTGATTATCAGCTGTCAGAACTACAAGTAACTTATTGGAACTACTTTCTTTGTATCGCATAACCTGTGTTGTACGGTTTGGAAAGATAATATTTTTAGAATATTTTAAATGTGTCAAGAATATAAAAACTGTGTCTCCCGACTCCATATTCAATGGTTTACACGTTTTGCCAGTGAACTGCTAGGGATCTGTTAATTAAGCGTTAATCATTTTAACAATCTTAGCAAACAGAAATAAGGTGTGTTATCAAGTATTTTAATATTGTAAACTTATTCTCTTTTTAGTTGATCGACTAGATTAACTGTCAAGACCATGAACGTATTTTTATAATGTTTAGATCGTTGCCAAATGGTTTGCCGGGACGCCGTGGAGAAGGTCCAGTGGCACATGGTGGAATGCTTAGAGTACGTGTGCACTAAGAACGGCATAGACTTCAACAAGAGGTTTGCCAGCATTACTGACGCCTTAATAATTGCAAGGGACATGACAGCCAAGTTTAAGGAAATAGTAAAAACGGTCGTTTGCCAGTGGTCGATATTTGAAAAGTTTCCGCTGTTAAATGAATTTTTCAACAGTTACTAGCATTTTAAGAGTATTTATTTCTGCCATTTAAGCAGATAGACTGTACTGACAACAACATGATTATAAGGTTGAAAATGAGTTATAGATGGTGATAATAAATTTGACATAAGTGAGAAATTTGGTGAGTCATTAGTGACCAGATATATCTCAAACGATGATACTGTTACTGTTAAAACAAAGTTATTTTATATTGCCACGGAAACTTGAGAATATTAATAACTTTGCGTGTTCATTTAAAGTCGGTTCATCAGTTATTTATTGCTACTATGAATGTTTATGAAAGTCTGTCAGTAACACTATAGTAAAGTAGTGAAATATGCAAATCAGGAATCGCCACACTCACAAAACACAGCCTCCCAAGGCAGCGAAAAACAAAACAGAGGAAAAGAGAGCATGTTTGTTATAATCATGTCAATTAAAAAAAGACGCAACAAACAATTAAGGAAAATGAGAACCCTTGAGTATTCCAACATAAATGAAGACTACTTATAGTTCATTTTAAGTAAATCACCATTGTGTACACACCGGTCACGTGATCATCACATTGACCTGTGTGTGTACTTTCGCTCAAAGTACACTGGGATTGGGACTAGTTAGCTTGATGACGTGACCGCTATTTATAGAATGCAAGTTGTTTTGCCATTGACCGTTCCAATGCGGTACCACCTCAGGTTCTCATTTTTTGGACTATATTTCGAAATTGATAGTTGTATAAAGATGCTCTTTTCTCCTCTTTTTTTTTTGGCTTTTTGGGGAAGGCTGTGTTTGCTGCATGTTGCCATTCCTGATATGCATCTTTGACTTTTCTAAAGAAAAAACTCCTAAAACTACATCTTTAAGTAAGACTTTTAATACTCCATTAGTAAGGAAGAATTTTAATGATCTATATTTTTACTCTAAAGTGTAACCATTGATGAATTTAATGCATTTAAATGTTAGACTTGTAACAAACTTAGAATTTAATATATATTTATTTATATGCCACCAAAATTATTATTTTTGAGTCGGCTCCATTGGGTGATGCTTTTCTCCTTTTTGTAAAAAGAAAATCCCTATTTTTCTAGACAAATGCAATGAGATGAGTAGTAGTTTCACCTAAATTGATCCGTTTTAAAGTCAGTTTAATTGATATATTTCTCTTTCTATGAGTTAGGATTAGGCGACATCTGACTTTCATGTGTTATGACATAATGGGCAAGATCTCTTGTTGCAAACAAAAAATATTCGAAACAAAACTAAACAAAACATGAAATCCTCATTTCAAGTTGTAAGATTACTTTATTAAGTCAATATGATTCATTTTTGTTTTCTGATCGTATTATCTTTTAGAATACCCGGATATCCAAGACTGACGAAAATTCTATCGATTTTGTGAATTATGTGTTGTTGTCACAGTAATAATATATTGACTATGTTGTAATTTAACTTGCTAAATAAAAATTGCTTTGTAAATAATTCTTTTTTAACAAGCAGATACATGTTGTGTTACTTTTAGAATCGCCGGATAGGCGGCATTGACGAAAATTGTATTCATTTGTGAATAATTTGTTATTTAGCTGTTCCCTATGTCAAAATAATAATGTATTAACTATGTTGTAATTTCACATGACAGTGATACTCGGCAAATCACTGACACTTTATGAGAGAATAACTATGAGAAACATACACTTAACCAATGTTCTAACTACACCGATCAATTTTATTTAATTTCTCCGCATAGAATTGGAAGGACAGAGGATAAACTGAAACCGGCAAAAACTGCTGAAAATCTTCAGTGTAACAGCTAAGCAATCGCATTATTGCATAATTGCATAGAATTGTTCAAAATTACTTTAAAATCCACATTTAAACAATGAGACATGAATTTTCGTTTACGGAAAATATACCCACTACCGACAATTTTGTGACTTTTGGTTTTACCCCTACCTTGATTAAATGTCAGTGGTTTCTAAACGCGTGAAGATAATTTAATAATTTTTTCATTAAAAAGAAGTGAAAATGACCTATCTTTCCATATTTCAAATTTGCAGTGTATATGTAGAATCCTTGCTAAGAAATTTAAAAAATATTTTCGGTTTAGTTAGAACATTGGTTAAGTGTATAAAAAATCTGTAACTATGTTGTAATTTCACTTGCTCAATAAAAGTTGTTTTGTTTACAATTTGTTTTTAATTCTATAATGATGAAATATAGTGCGCATTAGTTCTCAAATTATAAACTTCTTATACAAAGCTATACTCAAATCGTGTTACACCTTCCTTCTTGTTCGGTTGCCATCTTGAGAACTGCCGCAAGGCACTTAACATTAGGTACAGGGCAGCTGTTACATGACAGTGATACTCGGCATTACAAAATCACTGACACTTTATGAGTGAATAACTATGAGAAACATATATAAAATCTGTAAGTTTGCATCCTGAAATAAAAACTAACGACTAAAACACTTGTTTCATACGCCAGAAATACACTCGAACTTCGATGGCTCGAACTCCACGGGACCGGCAGATTTTGTTCGAGCCATCGGTAGTTGTATAGGATATGTGTCATGTACCTGTGATTCTTCCCTACTGCCGACTTTTCACTAAACAACTAACAGTTTGTTTATAATTATCATAAGTGTGGTATAAATTACCTCAGCATCGTTCTAATTGGCGAGACATTTTTGCGCCTTTGTTCGCACCTTTGATGATTACCGATAAGTCTGTTCGAGCCAAGGGATGTCAAAAGCATTGAAACCTAAATGTCGGGACCTTGATTAGTGTTCGACAGGTCGAGTTAAGAGTAGTTTGAGCCATCGGAGGTAGTATAGAAAATATAGAGTTCTAGTTCGGGACCGGACGAACTGTTCGAGAGAAGGGTGGTGTTCGAGCGAACAGTGTTCGAGCCATCGAAGTTCGACTGTAACTAAATGCCCAAATAAGCCATAATCACATTCATTGCTTTTTTTTCATTTCCATCCACAGTTCGCGTAGCTCGCCAATCACGCCATGTGATTATAAAAAAGTGAACTATGAATAGATCTATCAGGAATCGCCACACTCACAAAACACAGCCTCCCCACGCAGCGAAAAGAGAGCATGTTTGTTATAAGTATGTCAATTCAAATAAGACGCCACAAACAATTGACCAAAATGAGAACCCTTGGGGTTACCGCCTTGGAACGGTCAGTGGTAAAACAAATTGCCACTGGGGGTTTAAACCAGGTTCTAGGCTACACCAACCTCACACTTGCCCCAACATATTTTCATATCGACAAACAAGTAAAAGTTGTCTTGGTGAAATAACTCCAACTCACTATAGGGTGCATCAATAAAGCTTGTTCTATTCTCATCTCATTTTAAGAGCGAAAATTTGATGGCTTCCTTCTTTTTTTTCTAAAATAAAAAAAACTAATCGAAAGTATTGCATAATTAATCCGAATATCAAATGTAGAACAGACAGTTATTTCTTTTCTATGAAGATATTTAATATTCTAGACATATTAAGATTGAGAACAGAATTAAGTTGAGCATGAAATAATGACGTGGCCGAATTCCAGGAAGACAGTTAGAAAATTCAGTGTCATATTTCCTTTTTGTAAAGCATATATATCTATTCTTCTTAATCTAATTTCATTTTCTCCAATATTTGCATAAGTGTAGTAATACAATACTCAACGTTTTGGATGGTTCTAATTTCATTGTCACGATTGCCGAGAGACTGATCAGGAGTATGATGCGTGGCCAAAAAAAAAAGACCAGCGAATGCTTCTCAAAAATATGTAATAACAGCTTTCCCCGTCGAGGGCCAAAATAAGACAAAAAAGGATATAGTAACAACTGCCAACATCGGGGCAAAAATAAGTCATGAAGGATATAGTGACAGCTGCCACAATCGGGGGGGGGGGGGGAAATAAGTTAAAAAGGTGACAGCTGACACCATCGGGGGCCAAAATAAGTCATGAAGGATATGGTAACAGCTGCCCTAAGGTGCATCTCGCACCTTGCCCTAAGGTGCATCTCGCACCTTGCCCTAAGGTGCATATCGCACCTTGTCCTAAGATGCATCTCGCACTTTGCCCTAAGGTCCATTTCGCACCATGCCCTAAGGTGCATCTCGCACCTTGACCTAATGTGTATCTCGCACCTAGACCTATTTTCGGTATCAAAATATCACGTTTTCGTCCACATCACTAAGTATTCTTAATATAGCCGGTATAGGACGGAAAACCGCGAATTATGGTCAGGTCGTCAATTATATCACAAACACCAAATCACTAAATCACTTCTTTTTTTCGCTGTATAATACATCTTTTAAATAAATGACTCTTGATAGATGTCAAACAAAACATGTCTTTATCTATTTACAAGCAGCAAAGCAGAATGCAGGGTCACAGTCGAATTAGGGTTTAAGGGTCGTCTACAGTCGTTATTACACTGTCAAATGAAAAGAAAACTATTAAAGTCTCTATTAGGACAAATTCAGTTCAATAAAACATGGCAGATATTCATCTTATTAATGTAAGACATAGCCGTATAACAAACTATTATCATTTTTACATACGTGCAAAGTAAGAACAGTAAACAAAATAATTCCCTAAACTTCTGTTTACTTCCTGACACCACTTGCATTGTGAATATGCAGTTTTTTAATCGAGGGGCGGGGAATGTTGGTGATTTTCTGAGAGTTTATAAGAATCAACTTTGACAAGAAAATATCTGTGAATTACACACTAAACCGCAGTCAAACGTTTTGACCGTAGTACAGAAACATCTTTCTTGCATTAAAATTTCTTTCGCTTAATTGACAGTGCGGAACTACTCGGATTATTCCGTGCTGCACGTGCAAAATATAGAAAACGAAAGGAAAAAGAAAACAAGAAGGCATGTTTACTCTCCATTCTCCAAAACACATGTATTTAGCCCGTTCGAAAGACTTACTAGTTCAAAGTTGTAATGAACGCTTCCTCGACCATGATGACTTTTTTTATTGGAAACTAACACGAAATACCGAACAACTCCTTTTGAACGCCCCTGGGAGCGTTACACTGTTACATTTTCTGCAAGGGGGAGAGGCTTACTATTTATACTAATAATTGTTATTTTAATATAAGATTGTGAAGGAGATTGAATAAGATTCTTCAAATATAACATGGGGGCATGTTTTTAGCCGATGGGCATTTAAAAGGAGTTTTACAGTATTTCAAGCATCTTGATAAGACTGTAGGATGGTCTTTAGTTGCTGAAATTGACAAACTGTGGCTTTTACACAGAACCATAGTATTTAAAGATAGGCATATTTGTGGTGATTTGTTGGGATGGGAGTTAAAAACAAAATGACAGGTGTTAAACCAAGAGTAGCTAGGCGGTAGCGGGAGGCATATTGAGTTGAACTTGTCCATCCTTGGGTAAATACATGTTCTTCCAAATCTTGTGACATCAAATCCTTAACTATCTGGCAGATTTTTTTTTCAAACTTGCACAGATGATCAGGCAGAATTCGTAAATGACCGTAAAAAGATGTTTTAATTTTTCCCTAGAATAATGGCCCTTCATTTTTTAAAAATTTTTTGCATCATTTACTATCACATAGATATCTTTCAAACTTGCATAGATGATTATACATGGGGTGCATAAAGAAAAGATTTTTTCTTACAACCATTTTTACCGAGTTAGGGCCCTTTGTTGATTTTAGTATTACCTTTAATAGCATTACCTACTCATTTAAAGTGTAGTGAATTTTGTTCCAACTTGCACAGAATGATAACACAGTATATGAGCATAAAAGAAAGATTAGTTCCTGCATATTTATTTCCCTTTCTTTGATTAATGTGTAACAAAGGGCATTAACTCCTTGTTTACTATGTGATTGCACATATCTGCGTGTTAAACTAACCTAGATTTTAATTTTGAGTGTTTATTCTAACAAATAAATCATATCTCTTCACTTTTAATTTATGCATTTGTACACTAGAATAACAAGTTTCTAATGACTTAAAATGATATTCAAAATATTTCAACTGTCCTTATAATAATTTCATTTTCGGAAACTTTTCTGTTAGTTTAACCTTCGGATAAAGTTTAAAACAACAGGTCCCTGTTGAACCAGAGGAAAATCTCTTCAAAATGTAAGTCATATAGAAAGATGAAAAGTAAGCAAACTTCTTCCTTAAATTTGTATATCTTTTTTCCAAATGATGACCTTGTTGGAGTGTCATAAGAAAGACAACTTACATCATGAACCATATAGACTTCACGTGATTACTCTCCCTTGATCATCAGACCTAACAGATTACTCTCCCTTGATCATCAGACTAAACATGATTACTCTCCCTTGATCATCAGACTAAACATGATTACTCGGCCTTGATCATCAAGACTAAACCAGATTACTCTCCCTTGATCATCAGACTAAACATCATTACTCTCCTTGAACATCAGACTAAACATGATTACTCTCCCTTGATCATCAGACTAAACATGATTACTTTCCCTTGATCATCAGACTAAACCTGATTACTATCCCTTGGACATCAGACTAAACATGATTACTCTCCCTTGATCATCATACTAAACATGATTACTCTCCCTTGAACATCAGACTAAACATGATTACTCTCCCTTAGACATCAGACTTAACATGATTAGTCTGCCTTGATCATCAGACTTAACATGATTACTCTCCCTTGATCATCAGACTAAACATTGATTACTCTCCCTTGATCATCAGACTAAACATGATTACTTTCCCTTGATCATCAGACTAAACCTGATTACTATCCCTTGGACATCAGACTAAACATGATAACTCTCCCTTGATCATCATACTAAACATGATTACTCTCCCTTGAACATCAGACTTAACATGATTACTCTCCCTTGAACATGAGACTTAACATGATTAGTCTGCCTTGATCATCAGACTTAACATGATTACTCTCCCTTGATCATCAGACTAAACATTGATTACTCTCCCTTGAACATCAGACTAAACATGATTACTCTCCCTTGATCATCAAGACTAAACCAGATTACTCTCCCTTGATCATCAGACTAAACATCATTACTCTCCTTGAACATCAGACTAAACATGATTACTCTCCCTTGATCATCAAACTTAACATGATAAGTCTCCCTTGAACATCAGACTAAACCAGATTACTCTCCCTTGATCATCAGACTAAACATCATTACTCTCCTTGAACATCAGACTAAACATGATTACTCTCCCTTGATCATCAAACTTAACATGATTAGTCTCCCTTGAACATCAGACTAAACATGATTACTCTCCCTTGAACATCAGACTTAACATGATTAGTCTGCCTTGATCATCAGACTTAACATGATTACTCTCCCTTGATCATCAAACTAAATATGATTACTCTCCCTTGATTATCTGCTAAATTAAGCAGTCAGTCAGTAGATGTATTTATTTGAAAAAAAAACAACAACAAAACAAAAACAACAACAAAAAACAATAAAAACCTAAGAACTTGTCTTGTTGACTTGTTTCCATAATTTTTTGCTGTACTTGAGTCTTTTGACAAATGGACACTTGAGGCCTTCTGTTTCCAGACCATGTTTCTTATGCAGACCCCAATTATCAATCCATTAAAGTTGTGTTTTCAGTAAAGCATTTACAAGCATTTAACCATGTTAAACCCCTGTTTAAGAATATAGTGTCTCTCCCCAAATACTCAACTTGACTTGCACTTCTTAATGGTCCATGAAAAGGCTCGGAATGCATCAGATTTTGGTGCACTGGTATTTTTACGTGTCCAACTTTAAAATTTGATATGTTTGGCAAATAAATTTGAAAATGCAACGATAACCTAACAGTGTACTGATGTTCAGATAATATAGATGCATCTGTAAATCTTCAATGCACCTATAAAATATTATATCCCACTTGAAAAGTTCATACATCCATTGCATAAATTTTGCTGTGCACCTGTAATTTACATATTTACTGGTTTACTCTAACCCTTTCCTCAATAGATATATCTTTATTGCATGGACGAACAGTTTAGATCCAGATCAGCTGGCACATTTGTGCTGTCTGATCAGGATTTAACTGTTTGCCTTTCAATTTGTTATGTTATTTCTGACCAAAATATGACTAGTGCAGATCCTGATTATACTGCTCAAATAAGCCAGCTGATCTGGATCTACACTGGCCACCGTGTAAAAATGTGTATATATGGAGGAAAGGGTTAATGTGATGGACATATAAAATTTACAGATTGGACATTAAAAAAATGAAGGGCAATCAGCATTTTATATAGGGATGCACCAGTATTTTATAGATACAACTTTATATGTCAGTTGTATTAGTTTATAAGTTACACTTACAAATTTACATGTGCACCAGTAATGTTGTTGGTAAGTATAAACTTACTGGTAAACCAGTAATTTTGTTTGTATATATAAATTTATGAGTACACCAGTAATTTTGTTTGTAAGTGTACCTCCATTATTATCTTTTGAGGATTTTTGTGTCCCTTACTTTGGACTGGTTGTAGTCAGACTATTGTTATCTTATATGATGGAAAAGCCTTTGTTTCTTCTGGTGTACCACAAGGTTTTGTCCTTAGTCCCCTATGATTTCTCTTCTTGTTTATCAATCAGCTCTCTTCTTCTGTCTCTAAATTCCAAGTTTGTATCTTTGCAGATGTTACCTACAGCAAGTATGGGAGAAGCTATGACATTTAAGGCAATCAAATGTTTAAGGGCCAGCAGATGCTTTTTGGTGGCCTTCAGTTGATTTAGGTCCAACAGATGCTTTCAAGCCATTCTTAACTTAAGGGCCATCAGATGCTTTTGAGCCATTATTTACTTATGGGTCATCAATTGCTTTAGGGTGGCCTTTGTTGGTTTTAGGGCCATCAGGTGCTTTCGAGCCATTATTTGCTTTTGGGCCATCAATTGCTTTAGGATGGCCTTTGTTAGCTTTAGGGCCATCAGATGCTTTCAAGCAATACTTAACTTTAGGATCATTAGATGCTTTTGGGCATTCAAATGCTTTAGGGCCATCAAATGTTTTTGGGCCATCATTTGCTTGAGAGCCATGAATTGCTTTAGGGCTATCAAATGCTTTAGTGCCATCTTTTTCTTTATGGCCATGTATTGCTCTAGTTCCATCAAATGCTTTAGGGTCATAATGATCATCTTGTGGTGCAGTGTAATCTCTGCATATCAGATATATTTAATAAAATTAATTTAAACTTCTTTGTGAACAATAAATGGCCTTTTTTACATTGAACATTACATTTGTTTGGAGGGTCAACGGTAAAAGGAACAATAGAGTTTTTTCTTTAAAGTTCTTTATTTTATTTTTGAAAGAACAAATTGAGATCACATTTCTTTTAATATTTTTGCTTGACTTAGAAATCACTTTGATCACTCTGCAAATGACTTAGAAATCACTTTGCTCATTCTGCAAATGACTTAGAAATCACTTTGCTCACTTTGCAAATGACAGAAATTAATTTACTCACTCTGCAAATGACTTAGAAATCACTTTGCTCAAACTGAAAATGACTTAAAATCACTTTGCTCAAACTGAAAATGACTTAGAAACCACTTTGCTCAAACTGAAAATGACTTAGAAATAAAATCACTTGCTCAGTGCAAATGACTTGTTCCGCTAGCTCAACACACATTATGTCTGTCAGATTTCGTGAGCAAATATTTTGCCTAACGTCAGAGCACATTTTCTGGAAAGTTCTACTGATGGTTCATAAATTTATCCAGCCTCAATAGCTTGACAGTGTTTTATCCATTTTACAACATCTGCCAGACGTTCGTCAAACATTTGAACAAATAAATTAAAATGTTCATCTTTGGGCAAACTTGACATTAAAGGTTCAAACGACCCTGCAAAATTTAAAAGTCTCAAATGAGGAGACGGTTGTTCAGAAAGTTTAAATATTGCATTGACTAGTGATGACTGAAAAATACACATTGTTTCAAGCATTTGTTTATGGAATGTAGAAAATCTTGGAGTGGGATGGTAAGGCTCTAGGAGTTCGTACGCGTCCAGTAACCCGCTTTCATTGTCTATAAGCCATAGTTTGTTGTCTTGTGAAGACTTTCGTAGGTTGCGGATTGGTTCTTCGATAATTTTAGGATCATTTTCTTTGTCCGCAGCATCTTGCATACTGGCAATTCTGGAAATATAGATTCAATTCATCTATAGTCTCTCTGATATTTACTCCATATATGGGGCGCGTCACGGGAAAAGGTACCTTTGGTCATTTTTAGTGATATTTTAGTTTTTACTACATTTAGAAAGAACTTAACACTATAAATTAATTACTTATAACTAAAATGTGATTTTGTTACACATTTTGACAATAAAATGGTATTTTTACCTCGAAATGCATAACAAATAATGTCGTCTGCGAAAATTTATGACGTCATTTAAAGATTGACGTCAACTGTCCGAATGTATCTTTTCCCGTGACGCGCCCCATATAAGAGTTTTATTGCATATGTGACAATGTAGAACCAGATTATAAGAACAAATTTATTTGCTTATTACATGTTTAGTAATTTTTAACCACTTCAACTGTTTATTCCATGAAATATGCTTTTATCCTGTATGTGACTGTTAAGATTTTGATTTGTGAAGTCTTGCTTACTGGTCAGAAATACCCCAATAAATCCAAAGGGACTTGCATAAATTTTGCTCAGACTTCACGGATGTGTAGACTGATCTTGATATATACTAGTCAAAGAATATGGGGCGCGTCGCGGGAAAAGGTACCTTCGTACAATTGACGTCAATTATTGAAATGACGTCGTAAAATTGAGCAGACGACATTCATTATTATTCATTTCGCGGTAAAAATACAATTTTATTGACAAAATTTGTAAAAAAATCAGCTTTTATTTACGATAAAATAATAGAATGTTGTAAGTTATTTCTAAATATAGTATTAACTAAAATGTCACAAAATATGACCGAAGGTACCTTTTCCCGTGGCGCGCCCCATATAAGCCTTATCCATGGAATAAAGAGTTAACATTAAAGAACGAAATAGTTACCTGTCATAATTGCCTGTTAAGTAATCAAACACTATCATGGTTCCCCATTGGACCACTTCAGCTATGTGGGCGGGATTTCTTCGAAGTAGGTGGAGATTCTTGATCACATGACTAGTTATAGGCACACCCTTTCTGTAAGCCTTAAGTATGATTGGTGGAATGTATGCTTTGGAACTGAAATTGAATTTTAAGCTTAATCAGTATTTATTTAATTACCATTAAATTTCTGTAATATTACACTATTTGCCTGCTTACATGAGTGATGTCGCACCATCAATTATTTGATGTCATAAAAGTCAAGTTACAGGGTAAACTAGTTTTGTCAACATCAACATTTCAGCAAATAAAAACAAAATTTAGATTGCATTTATACACAAATGTTATGAACAATAAAAGGTTTGCAAGAAAAAGTATCTTGCACAAGATGGTTAAGATCGAAAAATATGTCACTTCGGTGAACTGTTTTGACGGGAACTTGGCAGAGCTTCATTCCCTCATCAGAGCTACAATCCCTCGACAGAGCCTCATTCACTTGACAGAACCTCATTCATTCGACAGAACCTCATTCACTCGACAGAACCTCATTCACTCGACAGAGCCTCATTCACTCGACAGAGCCTACAGTAATTCACTTGACAGTCTCTTTCCCTCGACAGAGTCTCAAAAACAGTTTACCCTCAATGACAGATTTTTCCGGCTCCACCTCACGTTCAAGATACTTATAGTGTTAATCTCAAAGGATAGCCATACTTTAGAAAGTCTTCCTTCCTTTTTTTCCCATTAAGTCTATAATTTATCTTTCCTTTGACAAAATGAAGCCGTAAATCTGCACAATTGAGAGGATTTCAGTATTTACCTCGCTCCGTTATTAATATTGTCAACCCATTGTATAAATGCCACTGTTTTATTCTCCTTCCAGGCTAGAGAGCTGATATTCACAGCTCTCCACTGTTTGGAGGTAGAATCAGTCTGTGCCAGTATAACAGCGGGAACATTGTCCATCTGCAGCAGACGTGATAGGTAGAATGATAAAACTTCACCTGCAGATTAAATAAAACATAAGGTAAGATTCTATATACATTGGCATGTTTACTTTTTCATTTCTGTTGTATTGTTATATTTTTGTGGGATTGTAGTTTTTCACGTTTTTTGTGTTAGAGAATGTGTGCGCTTTTTTAAACTGCAGCTTAACTGCTTAATCAAAACACTGAAAATCTTATTTTATGAGAATGATACAATGCACAAAATCATACCCGCATGAAAAATTCATTAACATTTTATGCACGCAATCTGATCACAGAAGTTGTAAAAATTTGCTGCCAGTTGCGAAAATGTGTAGGTTGTGGACCAGGTGCAATATATATCCCTGGTAATTTTCAGTAACATATTGCAGATAACTATCTAGTTCTTAGCGAAATTTAAACTTCATAAGTACAGAACTGTTCAGTATATACCATAAACAAATGAAGTCTGTGGCTGCCGGTAGCGCACACAAAGTCTTGTCCCATCTCGGAGAACAGCGTACCCATTGAGTGGCCTGCCACAGCGGTCCCAGCTTGGTTTGTCTAAAACCTTCACAACTTGACCTCGCAGTCGCTGAAGCAGTTTTGTTACATTGGAGTATGATAAACCTGCAAGTGATAATTACAAAGTGAAAAATAATTGTGGTTTTACTCTTTCCTCTATATAATTATACAACAATATGGCATGAGTGAATAGTATGGATCCAGATCTGTGCCATTGGATCAAGATCTACACTGCTCGCTTTTTGATTTATTAGGTTATTTGTGACCAAAAAGTGAATAGTGCAGATCCTGATCATATGGCATGGATTTGCTGGCTAATCTGGATCTACACTGGTCACACTTGCGTTAAAATGAGTATATATGGAGTAAAAGATTAAGTGATAGCAATATAATTCTTAACCCTTTTCTGGATATATACGCATTTTTACGCATGTGCGACCAGTGTAAATGCAGATCAGTCGGCACATCCATGCCGTCTGATCAGGATCTGCACTGGTCGCATTTTGGTCAGAAATAACCTAATGAATCAAAAAGCGAACTGTTTAGATCCTGATCAGACAGCACGGATGTGCCAGCTGATCTGGATCTAAACTGTTCGCCCTAGCAATAAAGGTGTATCTATACAGGAAAGGGTTAAGTAACTTGAGATCAGTTTAAAGAAATTCTTATTAGTTTTACTCTATATACATGTGTAAGGGTTTTATCACATATGCAACCAGTAAAGATCTAGATCAGCAGCACATCTGCGATATCTGATCAGGATCTACTCTGTCAGAAATAACATGATTAATCAAATGTGAACAGTGCAGATCCTGATCAAACAGCAAGCATGTTGTCAGCTTAACTGGTCTGAAAGTTATAAAACTGAGTTTGGAAACCAGTCTCAAATCTCAAGCATCTGATTGGCTGAAATGGCGACCAGTCGCCATTTCAGCCAATCAGATGCTTGAGATTTGAGACTGGTTTCCATGCTCAGTTTAATAACCTTGGGCACTGAGCATGGAAACCAGTCTCAAATCTCAAGCAACTTGGGCACTGAGCATCGAAACCAGTCTCAAATCTCAAGCATCTGATTGGCTGAAATGGCGACCGGTCATGGAAACCAGTCTCAAATCTCAAGCATCTGATTGGCTGAAATGGCGACTGAGCATGGAAACCAGTCTCAAATCTCAAGCAACTTGGGCACTGAGCATGGAAACCAGTCTCAAATCTCAAGCATCTGATTGGCTGAAATGGCGACCGGTCGCCATTTCAGCCAATCAGATGCTTGAGATTTGAGACTGGTTTCCATGCTCAGTTTAATAACCTTGGGCACTGGATGTGGATCTACAATGTTTACCCATTGCTAACAGTTATAGCCCATGGAGTAAAGGGTGCAGTTAATTGTGAGGGCGTTTGTTTTTTCAATAAATAGAATGATAATAAGAGACATTTCCAACTGGTTTCTTGTGTTCAGTAAGGGGAATAACTCAATCTTCTTTCTTTGGATTTGAGTAGGGGAGACGATCCATTTTACTTCAATTTACAGGTTTCCAATACTCTAGCACAGCAGGGAAAGCTTCTGTCTATCTATCCTGTATTTTGAGATTTACTCCCCAGAATGTATAGCAATTTGACTAAATTTGGTATGCTTTATTAGAAACCAAAAAGAATACTTGATTTCATTTATACTTTTTGATACATGTATGGAATTCTGAAGTATTTAGTAAAACTGCATTTGGTTGGGTTCTTTTAACCCTTTCCCGTACAGATACAGCTTTATTGCTAGGGCGAATAGTTTAGATCCAGATAAGCCGGCACATCCGTGCCGTCTGATCAGGATCTAAACTGTTCGCTTTTTGATTCATTAGGTTATTTCTGACCAAAATGCGACCAGTGCAGATCCTGATCAGACGGCACGGATGTGCCGGCTGATCTGGATCTACACTGGTCGCACATGCGTAAAAATGCGTATATATACAGGAATGGGTTAACCCTTTACCTCATGGGATATGGGTGTTATTCATAGGCGAACAGTGTAGATCTAGGTCAGCCGGTACATCCATGCTGTCTGATCAGGAAATATATGAAGTAAAGATTTAATTTGTGGTATGTAAACACGTCATTTAGACCACCTCCTTAATAAGACGATTATTTTAACCCTTTCCTCCATATACACGCCTTAATGGCATGGTCAAACACACTAGATCCAGATCAGCCAGCTCTGTTCGCTTTTTGATTTATTAGGTTATTTCTGACCAAGAAGCAAACAGTGCAGATCCTGATCAGAAGGCACGATGTGCTGGCTGATCTGGATCTACACTGGTCGCACAGGCGTATAAAGGCGTATATGTGTAGGAAAGGGTTAAAGTATCATTTCAAGTGTTACACTAATTTGACCCTAAAACTAGGACCACTACACTTAAAGACCGCTTTTGTGCAGTCCTAGAGGTGGTCATAATAGCCAGGTTAACGTTTCACTAAATAAAATTTTCTGAAATGACAAATACATACAGCTGTTTCATATACCCACAAAAATCCACAAATATTAGTATACCTCAAATAAGTTGCAGTATACAGTGTACTTGTTTACTGGCTGCTGTTTAATTTGAGAAAATTTGTAGGAAAGGTAGAGTAGATCTACATTGCTTCCAGTTTCCATCGTTTTACAAAAAACAGACTTCCCTCTGTGCAAAAAATGTTCCCTGGGTTGCAAAGCATTTCTTGTCAATTTTCATTGCTGGACCGAAAATAATCTTGTTTGCTCTTAATGTAGTTTTAAAGTTTGATAAATAGACTGGTTTGTGAAATATTTGGGTATTTGTCACCTAGACAGGGTATTCTAGGATAATCCAGACACATACATTGCAGTTTTCTTGTGAAGAAATATTTTATCTTCTTAGTTACCTGATTATTTTGTCGCTCCTGCTGATTTGAGGTTTGTAAACACATGAATTGGGCAATATTACAGATTTTTGTCATTACCCTTTCCTCCTTATATATGCCTTTATGGTGTGGGCAAACAGTGTAGATCCAGATCAGCAGATCCAGATCAGCATGCTGCTTATTGATTTAATTGGTTATTTCTGACCAAAAAAGTGAACAGTGTAAGTCCTAATCATACTGCATGGATGTGCCAGCTGATCTAGATCTACACCAGTTGCCCATGTAGGATATAAAACATATACCATGGGTTGCAGGGTTAAATTTATCAAATCTTCAGTGAAACAAAATATTTTGAAAGTGATCATGGTTAGTGAGGTGTTTGCAGTTCTGCAGACTGTAATCTGCTTCATAAGGTGCTCGCAGTTACACACTACAATCTGTAATCTGTTTCATAAGATGCTTGCAGTTCCAGACTGTAATTCATTTCATAGAACAGGCATTGTGATTAATGGGTTTTTAATGAACTTGGATGATAAAAAATCCACTAATTTCACACATTTACACATCTGTGCATTAACTTGTTACTTGAGATCTACAGGGAGAATCATTACCTTCATTCCTGTGGATTTTACAATGTTATCACATTCCCTGACAGATGTGCTGAAGATTATAAAACTAAGATTTGAAAGAGTCTCAAATCTCAAGCATCTGATTTTGTAAGATTGTAAAATGGAGATTTGAAACCAGTCACAAATCTCACGCATCTGATTTTGTAAGATTATAAAATGGAGATTTGAAACCAGTCTCAAACCTCAAGCATCTGATTGGCTGAAATGGCGACCAGTCGCCATTTCAGCCAATCAGATCCTTGAGATTTGAGAATAGTTTCCATTCACAATGTTATCACATTGCCTGATGATAATCAGGTGCTTGTGGCATTTAGCCCAAGAACTATAACCCTTTGATGTTACAAATCTGCAGAATTGCAGGAATTGTTGTATTCTGGTACAAAATTCCATTGTTTGCTTCTTTTTTCTTTGTAACAATGGTGGTTGCTTTCTCATGAATTTGAAACTTTGACTTCATGAACAAGAACAGAAAGAATAGTATTTAAGTTTTAGTCGTATTCTGGAGTGACAGTTTTCAGTAGGGTTTGAACGCCAGGGTGCCACCATTGTAGATCCAGATATCCCTGCACATCTTAGCCTTCTGATCAGGATCTAGACTGTTAGCTTTCTGGTCAGAAATAGCCTAATTTAAATTAATCTCAAAGTAAACAGTGCAGATTCCGCCAAGACAGCATGAATGTGCTGGCTGATCTGGATCTACACTGACCTCACTCACTAAAGTGCGTATATATGGAATAAAGAGATTAGTGAAATTGACTCTTTCCTCCATAGACACACCTTTAATGGATGGGCAAACAGCGTAGATCCAGATCAGCTGGCACATCTGTGCCATCTGATCAGGATCTGCACTGTTTGCTTTATGATTGGTTAGGTAATTTCTGACCAAAATGTGACCATGGATGGCGTGGATTGCTGGCTGATCTTGATCTACACTGATTGCACATGCATTAAAATGTGTGTATAAAATGTGTGTATATGGAGGAAAGGGTTAACTGCTCTAAAAAGTGTTGCTTTCCTCTCCCTTGAGAAAAACAGTGAGAGCCAGGCATTTCTAGTTGCTTCCTTTGTTTCAAACCTAAGCAGTCCATGCATTTAGGGCTATCAGTATAAGCCGTAAATAATGTTCTCTTGTCAGATGTAATGCTTAGATTGAGACAAATGGCTATATAGCTTTTTAGTGAGCAGTTTTCATAGATTTATGTGTTACTGTCAGATGGGGTTATCATATTTAATCTAAGTATGTGAAGATAAATGAATTTTCCAAGCTGTTCCCTTGATTATCGGTCTGATAAGACAAGTTTGTCTTTACCTGTGAGGGTTTTCTTGTGTCTATCTATTATTATTCAAAAGATAAATGATAAAAAAGATTGTTGTGGTTTTGTTCTTAAGATGTTTTTGGTAAAAGATTTTCAGAGAAGGGATGGCAGGGGATGGGGGGAAGGGGGTGAAAGTGGTGTACTTGTGGTGGTGGTGGTAGTAGTAGTGGTAGTAGTAGTAGTGGTAGTGGTAGTGGTAGTGGTAGTGGTAGTAGTAGTAGTAGTAGTAGTAAGTAGTAGTAGTAAGTAGTAGTAGTAGTAGTAGTAGTAGTAGTAGTAGTAGTAGTAGTAGTAGTACAGCAGCAGCAGTATAAGTAGTAGTAGAAACAGTTGTATAGTAGTACTTAAAGTAGTTGTAAAGTATTAGTAGCAGTAGTAGTAGTAGATCTTGTTGTAGGAGGGTTCATTTGGGGCAGTCTGAGGGTAGTTACATAATATTTTCCAACTTTCTAAACAAAATTCCCACGAAAATTAAATATTGCTAGAGCATCCCCACTGAACTGCCTCTAGATCCATCCAGGTAGTGTTACTTATTCAATGCTAAGGGGGTTAAAGCAACCCCACTAACATGTAGTCTTATTTTTCCATGCAAACATGATAAAAAAATCAGTGAATAATTAATGCTGCACACAGTGGGGTATTCAATTTTATTCTCGACAGAAAAAGGAAATCTGACACTGCATATTTTATATATTTTCCCTGGAAACAGATTGACAAGCTATGAGGATTGTGGTTAGAAATGAAAATTGAATTTGTTATCTGTGAATTTTGATATTTCTGCTGCTTGTAAAAAGTGTTTAGCCATTAATTCTTTTTGCGAGGGTGCAAAAATATAGATTATATTGCGTTATGAAGTGACAGGTTCGATTTTTTGCTGAGAGTATTTCCCTGATTTTGTAGTTTCCTGTTAAAACCTTTATACCATAGATATGCATTTTAATGTGTGTGTGACCAGTGTAGATCAAGATCAGCTGGTACATTTGTGTCAATGTGATCTAGATCTGCACAGGTCAGGGATAGGCTTAGGCTGTGAGAACAGGTTGAAGTTTTTCCATTTTTAGGAAGAAGTTTTTGAAATTTTCAGCTTTCTATAAGAAACATTTAGGGAAAAACTTCTCCCTTGGCTTAGTAGAGGGAGAAGTTTTGGAAATTATGGGAGACTATTTCTCCCAAGTCTCCCTCTAAGCCATTCCCTGAAGGTCGCATATTAGTCAGAAATAACATGATAGACAGGGAGAGAGTGAATTTAATGCTATAACAACTTTGTCTGTAAATATTTTCAATGTACTTTAGATTTGAAAGATTACTAAGAATATTACAACACATTTTACCCTTTCCTCCATATATACACATTTTACGTATGTGCAACCATTGTAGATCCAGATCATCTGGCACATCTGTGCCATCTGATCAGGATCTGCAATTGTCGCATTTTGGTCAGATATAACCTAACAAATCAGAAAGTGAACAGTGCAGATCCTGATCAGAAGGCACGAATGTGGATCTACACTGTTTGCCCACGCAAGAAAGGTGTGTCAATGGAGGAAAGAGTTAAATTTTTTACAAGGACTTCTACAGTTTTGATATTTGAAAACATACATTTTTGTCCTGACATGCCTTCAATATAACGTTAAAAAAATGATATAACATGAAGATTTACTATTAAAATTATTTTTGCATGTGGAGTTTTTGTTTAAAAGACCACCTGGGCACTTAGCAATACATGTACAAAGGAAAACTTTAAACTGTTACAAATAAACTCTGGTTATGCAGGTGTTGTTGTAATAAATAGGGGTCAGAGTGATGCGAACAAGCCATTGTATTTCATGTAGAAAATTGACCCCTATTAAGTTAAATGGCAGTTGTGATGGTATAGGTAAGAGATTTATTGGTATATTAAGGGTCAAGACTGTTTCAGGGGTCAGGTGAAACCCTTGGCAATCAATGATTTCATGCTAACATTTTAGTTCCAGTCAACAGGGTCCAGATTCAGTAGGTTCAGTAGTTTTGCTCAAGCCCCGTTTTGGGCATCAATATTATATTTAATTTAATTTTCATGGAGAATTAGTCAGGAAAGTTGGAAATCATCGTGTAACTATCCTTGGAAGCCCCAAATTTAACCCTTTTCTAGAAATCCTTCATCTGACGCTTGCCTAGATTTTAGATTATCGTTATAAAATCTCAAGCAGTTTGTCAAAAGTAACGAGTGAGGTTAGAAAAGGGATACTGGACTGATGCGTGTGCAACCACTGTAGATCCAGATCACCTGGCACATCCATGCCATCTGATATTGGTCTGCACTTGCTGCATCTTTGTTTAAAAAAAAATAAATTAAAAAGCGAACAGTGAAGATCCTGATAAGATGTACCTGCTGATATGGATCTACACAGTTGGCACGTGCCATAAAGGTGTATCTGTGAAGTAAAGCAAAGGGTTAAAAAGATGGGGTTACAAAGCAAAGGGTAATGAAATGACAAAGATGTTTTCTGGTTGTGTGTCATTAGATTAGCTTTAAGATTTTGTTAGGTTATTCCTTAACCCTTTTCTCCATAGATACACCTTGATTGCAAGGGCGAACAGTTTAGATCCAGATCAGCGGGCACATCCTAGCCGTCTGATCAGGATCTAGACTGTTCGCTTTTTGATTCGTTAGGTTATATCTGGCCAAAATGCGACCAGTGCAGCTCCTGATCAGACGGCTGATCTGGATTTACACTGGTCGCACATGCGTAAAAATGTGTATATATGGAGGAAAGGTTTAAACGACAAAAAGCAATTTCACTTACCTTTAGGTATAAGGGTCTCCACATAATCTGTCCAGAAGATTCCATTCTCAACTAGAGCATGTTTTGGTTTACTTGTTGTTTTTTCAGGAGCTGTATCTTTATCAACCAGACCTTTGTCTTTATCAACCGGAACTTTGTCATCTTCTACGACATCTTCGTATTTAAGTTTAGGTTTCTTGTAAAATTCCATTCCTTTAATGTTACCAAAGTCTCCAGGTTTGAAAGGAGCATTTGTTGCTGCTTCCTGCTCATCATCATCAGCATCGTCATCATAGTCATCATCATCATCATAATCCTCATTCTTTTCATCGTAATATTCATCATCATTGTTACTATCATAGGCTGCATCATTTTTAGCGTTCATTGCTGTGTAGTCCTCTTCTTCTTTAGTAGTGATCTTGTTATTATCTTCATGAAATTTCAGTTTATATCCACCTTGCATATTGTTATTACTGTTCTTGACTATTTCATCCATGTCAGTTTCTTTTTTGTTTGGATATTTGAGTGGTTTTAGCTTGACTGTGCTATCTGCAACATCGTCACTTTGTAATAAATCCATTGTTTTCGGTTTACGTTGTTGTTGAACAATGAAACCAGTGTTGAATTGATTTGACTGTTGGATTTTCTGTGTTCTCACATTGACATTCCTGAATTTCTGTGTTCTCGTGTTGACATCTCTTGGATGGTAGTGATATGAACCGTCCTGGGATAGTTCATTGTCCATCGAGAATTCTTCGGATAGCGTGTTCAACAACATGTAAAGTCCTAATGAGAGAAGTCCAAACGTCAACAATACAGTTTTAAACCGTCGGAAGATTCGGAAACCCATATTTGTTACACTATTGTTTTATTTAAATTTGAGTCTTATTGTCTTATTTGTCCATGTTGAATTTGCATTGAAGAATGACATTTGTCTTGTTTCCTTTATTCCTTGTTACGCATACTTGTGCTGCGCAAGTTTCATTCTCTTTTTCATGAAGATTTTCAATCCATTGTTTGTTATTTTTATGCAGCTTAAATTCTTATCTCATTCCCAATAAATTTCTTTCATCCTTTTCAACAACATCCATTTCTTTTCACTTTTTATAATTCCGGTAGATATTTTTTTACACTCTTTAAGCCAGCTGTATTAAGACTTTTATCAATATTCACACTTAATGTGCTACAATCCACTCGAGAGTTTCTGCACAATCTCTCATTTCTTCCAGTTTAGCTGCTGGCATCAGCTTTAGTTATTACATTTTCTAGACACTGTTTACTCTAAGTGATTATCTGTCCAATCAGGGACAGGCTGTGTATTGCCATGGAGCAACTCCAAACACCTTGGCCTGTTACTAATTAAATATAAGTTGCATATGAAAACCACCTGTTTTCAAGCTGTGAGGTATATTGCAATAAAACAGTGGTTGTTGAGTTGTTTTTTTTCTCTCCAGAATCAAGACTGGTAAGGGTTTTTATCTGAAAAAGAGAGTATTATAAATTTGCATTTTTATTAAATTGTATGCACATCAGTTTTGGCGCAGAATGCAAAAGAGGAAAATTTGCATGTCATGTTTTATAAAATGTTTTATATGTTATTAAAAAAATAAACGTCTTTGAACTACATTAATAAAGCATAATTATCTCATGTGCAACAAATATGTTAGAAAAAAATCTTTAAAAATCTATGAATATTTGGAAAATAAACTGTAATTTTAAACCAGTCTGTCTCCAACATTGAATTGATATTGATACTAACAGAACAGCTAAATCAGATTCTCTACTCTGTCTCCATAAAATAGGGTACTTTTTTATTCATTGACCTAACCAGAAAGGATTAATTTTTAGGGACAAACTATTGTATTTCTTTTTTTTCCATTCTTCAGTCAAGAATAAACAATGTCTTTAACCCTTTACTCCATATATACGCATTTTTACGCATGTGCGGCCAGTTTAGATCCAGATCAGCTGGCACATCCATGCCATCTGATCAGGATCTGCACTGGTTGCATTTTGGTCAGAAGTAACCTAATGATTTAAAAAGCGAACAGTTTAGATCCTGATTAGACGGCACGGATGTGCCGGCTGATCTGGATCTAAACTGTTCGCCCATGCAATAAAGGTATGTCTATGGAGGAAAGGGTTAAGCTGAACTTGCCAGTGACTTCTTTTTTATTTTTAATAAAAAAATAAATAGCAAAACAATATCTTAAAATGATAAATTGAAGAAATTTAATGTTTGTGTTTTTCATAGAAAATATATATTATAGTGTATTACAATAAAGTTAATTTAACCCTTTCTCTCCATATTACACACGTTTATCACATGGGCCCACAGTGTAGATCCAGATCTGTCTGCACAACCATGCCATTTAGTCAGGATCTACACGCTTTGCTTTTTGTATTTCATTTGGGTATTTTTTTACCAAGAAGCAAACGGTGTAGATCCTTATCAGATGGCACCGATTGCCCGTGTAATAAAAGATATGAAGTAAATGATTAACAAAAAATAAATTACAGCGATTAATATTTTGTATAATTACAGTAAAGTTATATTAAGATTTGTGAAACAATACTGCTGTCTTGTTTTGCAACTCTCCTGAGTGGGAAAATGAAACATTAAATATTAAAAAAAAATCAATATCCCACCATTCTCTTGAGGGATCCGGATCAATTGAATCAATTAGATGGAGCATCAAGTGCCTGGGAAGCCTGATGATTTTATTGACCCTTAGACTGCAGGGTTCAGTTAATTTGTTTATAAAGTCATTACATGCTTTAATATTGAATTTCTTTCATGTTTAAATTTGCATTTTTATTAAATTGTATGCATCTCATTTTGGTGCACAATGCAAAAAAGGAACATTTGCATGCAGTTTTCGATAAAATGTTTTCTTTGTTATTAAAAATTACCCAAAGAAGTTGTTGTCTTTTAACCTCTTGAATCGGCATTTATCCTGTGTGCAACCAATGTTGATCCTTCTCTCTGACCAGGATCTATGCTTAACCCTTTCCTCCATAGATACATCTTTATTGTGTGGGTGAACAGTTTAGATCCAGATCAGCCAGTACATTTGTGCCATCTGATCAGGATCTAAACTGTTCGCTTTTTATTTTATATTAAGAATTTCTGACCGAGAAGTGACCAGTGCAGATCCTGATCAGATGCCATCTACACTTGTAGCACATGCATAAAACTGCGTATAATTATATATTCTAACGCACTAAATAAATTTCGAGCAATCTGATTGGTCAGATGGCGAAAATTTGCAACCGTAAAATTTCCTTGTTTACTGTCGTTTGACGTTGACGTCATTTCCTGTTATGACAAACAATCCTGAAGAAGGCATTATGGCCGAAATGTCGAAACGTGGAAGAGCGTTAGAATAGGAATAACCATGCCGTAATTTTGAAGTTTGCGACGGTATACACAGATTTTAATGGTCTTAAATAATTTTAACGGCTCAGGCTGAGCCTTCGCCGTTAAAAATATTTGCGACCATTAAAATCTGTGTATACTGTCGCAAACTTCAAAATTACGGCATGGTTATTCCTATAATATATGGAGGAGAAGGTTAAAGTCACTCTATATTAGATTCAATAGTTAATTTCTGACCAAGAAGAGACTTGTGTAGATCCAGATCAGATGGCACATGGGATATAAGCCATGTCATTGGAGTAAAAGGATGCAGTTAACAGAAAATTAATAATTTGATTTATTTCTCACTGCGGTAAAAGATATTTGGCAGAAATTTAACTTTAGCGTTTGAAATAGACCCATTAGACCTTAGTACGTCTTTTAATCATATGGGCAATCAGTTTAAATCCAGATAAACCTGCACATCTCTGATCTAGATCTACACTGTTTGATTCTTGGTCAGAAATGGGGCGCGTTACAGGAAAAGGTACCTTCGGACATTTTTATGCTCCCCCCGAAATTCGGGGGAGCATATAGTTGTCGCTTTGTCCGTCCGTCCGTCCCGTTCGTCCGTCCGTTCGTCCGTTCGTTCGTTCGTCCGTCCGTCCGTCATAATATTGTCCGGACAATTACACAAAAACTATGAGAGGTATCAAGACTAAACTTCATAGGTAGTTAGATCTCGTTGAGGAGCAGTGCAGTGCACAAGAACTATAACTCTTGCTTTATTCATTTTTGAGTTATTGCCCTTTGAAATTTCTCATACTTACTTTTTGTCCGGGGCATATCTCCCAAAGTCTAAGAGTTATGAAGTTGAAACTTCATAAGTAGATAGATCTCAATGAGGAGCAGTGCAGTGCACAAGAACCATAACTCTTGCTTTATTCATTTTTGAGTTATTGCCCTTTGAAATTTCTCATACTTACTTTTTGTCCGGGGCATATCTCACAAAGTATAAGAGTTATGAAGTTGAAACTTCATAAGTAGATAGATCTCAATGAGGAGCAGTGCAGTGCACAAGAACCATAACTCTTGCTTTATTCATTTTTGAGTTATTGCCCTTTGAAATTTCTCATACTTACTTTTTGTCCGGGGCATATTTCACAAAGTATAAGAGTTATGAAGTTGAAACTTCATAAGTAGATAGATCTCAATGAGGAGCAGTGCAGTGCATAAGAACCATAACTCTTGCTTTATTCATTTTCGAGTTATTGCCCTTTCAAATTTCTCATACTTACTTTTTGTCTGGGGCATATCTCACAAAGTATAAGAGTTATGAAGTTGAACCTTCATAACTAGATAGATCTCAGGGAGGAGCAGTGCAGTGCACAAGAACCATAACTCTTGCTTTATTCATTTTTGAGTTATTGCCCTTTGAAATTTTTCATACTTCCTTTTTGTCCGGGGCATATCTCACAAAGTATAAGAGTTATGAAGTTGAAACTTCATAAGTAGATAGATCTCAATGATGAGCAGTGCAGTGCATAAGAACCATAGTGCTTTTATTGATTTTTGATTTATTGCCCTTTGAAATTTCTCTTACTTATTTTTTGTCCAGGGCATATCACACAAAGTATAAGAGTTATGAACGTGAAACTTCATAAGTAGAATGAATTCGTTAAGGAGCAGTGCAGCACACAAGAACCATAACTCTTGCTTTATTCATTATAGAGTTAATGCCCTTTGAAATTTACCATACTTACTTTTTGTCCGGGGCATATCTCACAAAGTATAAGAGTTAGGAAGTTGAAACTTCATAAGTAGATAGATCTCAATGAGGAGCAGTGCAGTGCACAAGAACCATAAATCTTGCTTTATTGATTTTTTATTTATTTCCCTTTGAAATTTCTCTTACTTAGTTTTATCTGGTGCATATCTCACAAAGTATAAAAGTTTCTGAACTTGAAACTTCATAAGTAGAATGATCTCAATGCGGAGCAGTGCAATGCACAAGAACCATAACTCTTGCTTTATTCATTTTTGAGTTAGTGCCCTTTGAAATTTCTCATTTTTTTTGTCTTATTTTTGTACAATATTGTAAAATGCTTTCTGTTTGAATCGTAAAGGAAACTTTCAAATACAATATCTTTCTTACAAATTCTTCCTGTTCTAACAAAAAAGTATTTGTGACAAAGCGGCGTTGGGGAGCATAACCCGTCTCTGACGGCTCTTGTTAGTGATGTTTTAGTTTTTACTAAATTAAGAAAGAACTTCCAACTATAAATCAATTTCTTATAAATAATACAGTCGTGTGGGGTAAGTCTGTGCATTGCCCAACTCTGCGCACCTGATTTGCATATATTTAAAAAAACACTGATGTCAAAAGAACTGGCTGTAAACTGTGATTTTAGTCAAGTACGACAATTTTTGAAAATTCTGATGGGTACATCTTGCTAGAACGTGTCTTGTAAGTAAATAGCTATTATAAAGTATCAAAATCATCAAATAAATTTGCTATTAATACCCTCTAATTCCAAAACTTCTTAATTTTGACAGATGTGACCCAAATAAATGGTTGCTATTTATTTTACTCAATATTCTTTTCAAAAGTTTTATATCTTGAGAGAGCGGTACTTTTTAATATAACAGAAAATTGACAGTCAACATAGGCATGCGCAGAGTTGGGCAACGTTTTCAACATCATGTAAACATGGGTGTGGCTTCAGTATGACATCATTTTAAAGCCTCATAAGCATATTTGTGCACATAAATGATAACAAACCAATTCCTGAATGGATACAGTTTCTTTCCGGCAGGTACTTGTCTTTAGCTACTGAACGCGTAATACACCACAGTTAAGCTTTTTATGATAGGTGCGCAGACTTGCCCCACACCACTGTATGTGATTTTGTTACAGATTTTGACAATAAAATGGTATTTTTACCGCGAAATGCATATAATAAATAATGTCGTCTGCTCACATTTATGACGTCATTTTAAATATTGACGTCAACTGTCCGAAGGTACCTTTTCCCGTGATGCGCCCCAAATAATCTAGTGAATCTAAAAGCAATCAGTTTAGATCCTGATCATAAGGCACAGACTTGTGCTGTCTGATCAGGATAAACACTGTTTGCTTCTTGGTCAAAAATAAAAGTGAACTGTGTAGATCCTGATCAGATGGCACAGATCTATTCCATCTGATCAGGATCTACTCTTAGTCAGAAATCACCCAAAGAATAAAAAATAACCTAAAGAATAAAAAACCTAAAGAATCAAAAAGCAAACAGTGAAATTTCAGTCATTCAGCTGCTTGTGATTTGAGACTAAATTTAAACTTTTTGCTAATAGACCTCAGTTCACAGAAAAAAAAAAAAATTAAACTTAAAAAAGGCTCCAGTTGGAATTTAACTTTTTGCTAATAGATTAAATTTCGATTGGAATGAAATAATTTAGTTTCTATTTAATATATCACAAAAAAGTCTTGATTTACATCAATAAACAAACCCTTCTGTAGAAATCTTAGTCCAACACAACCCTATAAATGTACATTATGATCTATGCATGGTCATGTATTGCAAAATCTCCATAAATTATGTAAAGCAGTATAATTTTCACACTCAGATGTTGAAACTTTACAACCCAGCAATCTCAAACTGTGATGCAGAATTGTGCAATGTTAGACAACAAGATATGTTAATCCTGCTAGGAAGATTTCAGCAAACACTTCTTATGTAACAGATATCTCTTTATTAACCCATTACTCAATAATATTTTATATACCGTAAAATTCCTATTAAATGCCCCTCCCAAAATAAACACTCTCAGGTTATTTTAAGGGGAAAATCAGTTAATCCATATTTATTATCTAATATCCTTTAGAATCTAATATAATTAAAATAATTAACATAAATAATAAGCACCCACTCAGACAATGTAATGCCCCAGGGGCATTTAAAAGGAATTTTACGGTATTGTAAACACCTGTTTTATCACACTAGATAATTTTGTGGCTCCTGCTGATTTGAGGTTTGTAAACACATGAATCAGCAATATTACAGATTTTTACCATAACCCTTTCCTTCATGTATGGGCTAACAGTGTAGATCCAGATCAGTCGGTACATCCATGCAGTCTGATTTGGATCTACAATGTTTGCTTTTAGATTCTTTGGTAAAAGAGGAGATCAGTATAGATCCAGATCACCCTGCACATCTGATCTTCACAGTTGGCTTTTTGCTTCATTAGGTTATTTCTGAACAAAAGGCTGACCGAGTAGAACATGATTAGGTGGCACGGATTTGCAGGTTGATCGGGATCTACACTGTTGGCTTTTTTGATAAAACTTGTACGAAAGAAGTGAAGTTTTTATAAACAAGCTATTGTGGCCTACAAAATGCAATTGCAACAGTCCTCTTTTTCAAGTCCCAATTCTGTCAGACATGGCCTATACTATCTATTGTTGCAGTCTCTTTAACAAAATCAAATATTTCAAAGCATGTGAGAAATTTAGGCCAATTCTATCATTTGCATTTCACATTGTTGTTGAACTAAGGTAATGTTTTCAGTCCAGAACTTAATTCATTTTTCTTAGATCAGTCAGGGCTTGTGAAAACTCAAATTTCCAGAATTCCTTCAGTAGAATTAGATATTTTCTGAATTATAGATTTTATAAAAAAAAACACGTTTGTATTACAATAAAATCTCCACTATTAAGACTACCTCTTGGATTGGGCAAAAGTGGTCTTAATCAGGGTGGCTATACAAATTCACACTTTCAAACCAAATTTGTCTTTGAATGTTTGAGAAAACGGCAGTCGATTAATGATAATGGAGGTTAAATGTCGATGAAAATGCTTTTTAAAAGGAGTATGGTGTTCTTTATCTGATCGAAATCGGTCCAGAAATTACTGAGAAATAAGCAAAAAACTTTCTAAAGCGATTAATTTTGTGTGTGCACGACATCCAAAAAGTCACATGGTATAGCCACCCTCTAATAGTGAGGTGATCTTTATTGAAGGATGGGTATTACGTAGAACTGTTGCAAAGGGACAATGAAATGATGGCCTTTTTATTGGGGTGATCTTAATTCCAGGGTGGTCTTAATAAAGGTTGGTCTTCATACCTGTATGCGACAAAAATGCAAGTTTGGTAAGAAAATTTCAAGACCTGTATCAGGTGGCACAATAATTGACCTTTTCCTCCGTAGACACACCTTTATTGCGTGGGAGAACAGTGTAGATCCAGATCAGCTGGCACATCCATGCCATCTGATCAAGATTTGCACTGTTTGCTTTTTGATTTGTTAGTTATTTCTGACCAAATTCTACCAGTGCAAATTTTGATCAGACAGCACAAACATGCCGGCTGATCTGGATCTACACTGGTAGCATATGCGTAAAAAGGCGTATATATGGAGAAAAGGGTTAACCTTTTCCTCCATATATACACCTATATGGCATGGGTGAACAATATAGATCCAGATCAGTTTGAACATCTGTGCAGTCCGATCAGGATCTACATGGTTTGCTTCTTGGTCAGATATTACCTAAATGAACAGAAAGCAACCATGTTGATCCTGATCAGGCAGCACAGATGTGATCTGGATTTACACTGGTTAGGTGTGATAAAAGCCGTCTAATATTATAATGGAGTAAATGGTTATGATCAAGTCTAAACACCTTCAAAAACTGAACTATCCACGCAGTGTTTGTGAGCATGGAAAGTCCATGGTTTCTGTTTAGGCAATAGAAAATTAATTCCTAGATTCTCATCTGAATTTAGGGAAAAAGATGGGGCGAGAAAATGGGGCGGGTGGGAGTTTTTTATTTTTTTTTTATTATTCTCACTGTTTCTAGTGATGCTTTGTTACAGTTTTTAAGGTTCAATTTCTATTAATTTTCATTAATTAATTTCCTATTGTTTGTTGCTGTGTGTCTGGGTTTTCTCATAATTGTTATCTCTATAGTAGCATTATCTGATGACAAGCTTGGTACAGGACTGGGGGTTGAGGTCAACTCCAGGGCAATATTCCTGATTTATGATGCTACTATCCATATATGGGGGCTATCATCTATCAGCACTAATAGCATAGTGTTAAGCTAACATCCTTATTTGGGTGCTACCCTCTGCTAACGCTTAGCATGGTAACAGGCTAAGCTAACTTATGCTACTATTAGCACGGGCTAAGCTATACAGGGGCTACTATTAGCATGGTAACATGCTAAGCTAACATATGCTACTATTAGCACGGGCTAAGCTATACAGGGGCTACTATTAGCATGGGCTAAGGTATACGGGGCTTACAGCTGTTAACATTAGCGCTAACGGTAGCTAGGTTGATTTAGGGTTCTTCATTTGAACACCTTATAAAAAGGGAATTCTCCTATTTTCGGGACTTTTGTTTTCTTGAGTTTAGATTATTAGATATTGAAGCTTTCGACTTTTCGAAGAGTGTGAGAGAACTACATGTGAGAGAACTATATTTTATCTACATATAATAGAATAAATAGAATAGAATAAATCCTATCTAAAATTCAACACTGGACTTGTGTGTTTTGTTTCTAAAAACTGTTTCACTGGTGGCAGCGTCGGGATAAAGACTTTAACACGTCAGGAAGATTTATTAACATTTATTTTATGTTGAATTCCTGGATTTATTTGATGTCACTTTGAACTGTTACAGTCACCAAATTGTGGATATCTGTAAGAACTTCAACATGTGGGAAAAAGTACTCATGGTATTTGTGGCTATTTGTTCAGCATTGGAAGCAGGTACAAATGGTTGGAATTACTTTAAAGTAATGAAGAGTACAGGGATCCAAAACTCAGAATTTTACCCTGAGCATGAGAGAGTTCACAGTTTTCTTCACACCAGAACTTGTGTATTCAAATGTCTGTTCCAAAGGAAATGTAAAGAATACATTTAAATAGACAGAACTGTTTGAAAATGATTACTTTGTTAACGATTCGGACCGAAAATGGACATCCTTGCCAGTTGTGTGTTATGTAGACAAATCTGGATTTTTCATTGTGTGAAGATTTTGATTTTCCTGGTGTTAAACTTTTTTTTTTGGAACATTAAAAATGAATTTTCGCATGGAATTTTAAGTTGTGTTATCTTCAGTAAGAGATCTAACTTTCTTGGAAACGCTTAAATGTATTCATTTAGAATTTGGAAGAAACAACATGTGTGGGTCTTGAAAATTCTAGGTCTATGTCGTAATTTGTCAGTTAGGAAAACTGACTAAACTAACAAGGTTGGGTCAGGAAGACCAAGTGATACCAGGTTATGGGAAGTAGCCTGGTAGGCAAAATGAAGAGTGTCAGACTGTGCCATGGATTATTAACCTGTGGAAATAATGTCGATGCGGCTCGCCGATTGCGCTTCCAAGTGTTGAAATAATGATGGTCTACAACTTGACATACATTCCTGTCTCAGGATGTTCGCATATTTTGACTTTGATACAGCTCATTATTCGAAAATGCAGCAACATTGTATCATTTGTCAAGCAGTGCATTTATGAGAATAGGGACATTACACCAGATCAGTTGTTTCCTTCAGGTTATGAAGGAAATGGAGGAAACCTTGTTTAAAGTAATTTATGATTAGACTGGGAGAGATTTTGACCACAGCATGCAGTTTAAATTGATATTAACTGAAGATATTGAACTTTCAATTGTACTGCTGGGAATAGTCATCATCATTACATGATAATGGTCAGCAGGGAGCTGGGCAGATGTTGTTGCAGCATGCAGCAACATGTCAATTAATTTAACGGTGTTTAGTACAGGCTGAATATTTAGAACCCAATGCATTTTATATAATGTTTATAGAAGAAAAGGCCTCAGTTTTTGGTTCAAAGGTGAACATGATTGTCCAGAATAGAACTAAGAAAATAAAATGTCAAATTTATCAGAATAAATGTGTTCAAGCATTGACTATGGCAGTTGTAAATTTGAACATCACAGAAGTTATGGACAGGTTGTTCACAATAAACTTTTCTGGTACTGGCTTTGCTAGGCAGGTTTAGGGTCTGCTTAAAATCTGTCAGTGCATCTGTGAGAACAAAGGGACCAACAGAAAGGAAGAAGCTGCAACAAAGAAACTCAGACTTTTCTAGTTTTAGTTTCAAACAGTGAACTTAGAAATGATATGATCTGTGTTTTGTTTATTGTGGAAATTAATTTGTTTAGATGATAGTGCCTCTAGCTGGGAGCGAATGTTAAATATATGATTCCTTGGTCTGGATTAAACTATTTCAAAATGTTGGAATAATTTGTGAAGCACAATTGATGATTCTTCAATTTTGGTTTTACAAAGAAGTTGGAGTAACCAAACAGGAATATTTCCGTTTGTTATTGTACATTTGACCGAATGCTTGTTGTTGGAATTTGAAAGCACTGTAATTATTTCTAATTATGATTTGATTTGGAATTTAAGTGTTGTTCTTGTGAATTGGATTAAAGAATTGTGCATCAGGATGTTTCCTCAGTTTGTTGAATTTAAAAGTGGTTCTTTCATTTGCTTTGGATTTAATTGTGTTAAATTCGAATATGTGGAATACTGTGTCAAAATTCATATTTGCGAAATTTTGGATTACTGTGATTCCTCATAAATGGATTTAGAAGTAGTGTTAATTATTTCAGATACCATTTGGTAACAATTTAAGTAAATTTCATTTAATGATGCAGAATCTGGAAGAATTATTACTGACAATGTGCCAATATTTCTCGTTTTATTACTATTTGTGTTAAGGTTAAAGTTTAAATAATTAAGTGGCACTTTTTAATAGTGTGAGTGAAATGACAATAGTGAGAGTGTTAGGAATACATCCGGAGCATGGAATTACCTATACAGTGCAGAATTAGGACTCGAAATATACCCTTCAGTGACTTTAGTGAATTCTATATTACTGATACCATACAAGTTTAATAGTTCATTTTATTATTATTTGCTTGTGTATTGACTGTGCATTCTGTTCATATAATATATTTCCAGATGATTCATACTGAAGGAAGACTATTCAATCTGTTAATGCATGTTTTTCCAGTCAGGAATATTCTGCACTATATTCATTTGCATTTCATTTCATAACTTGTTCTCTGTTAAATTTTTACCGGAATTTCATATTTGCATAGGCATTCTACATCGAGAGAGTGTGACATTCCTAAACAGGGTTCAATAATGGGGACCATTATGCCTAGGGGAGGGGAGTGTTACAGTTTTTAAGGTTCAATTTCTATTAATTTTCATTAATTAATTTCCTATTGTTTGTTGCTGTGTGTCTGGGTTTTCTCATAATTGTTATCTCTATAGTAGCATTATCTGATGACAAGCTTGGTACAGGACTGGGGGTTGAGGTCAACTCCAGGGCAATATTCCTGATTTATGATGCTACTATCCATATATGGGGGCTATCATCTATCAGCACTAATAGCATAGTGTTAAGCTAACATCCTTATTTGGGTGCTACCCTCTGCTAACGCTTAGCATGGTAACAGGCTAAGCTAACTTATGCTACTATTAGCACGGGCTAAGCTATACAGGGGCTACTATTAGCATGGTAACATGCTAAGCTAACATATGCTACTATTAGCACGGGCTAAGCTATACAGGGGCTACTATTAGCATGGGCTAAGGTATACGGGGCTTACAGCTGTTAACATTAGCGCTAACGGTAGCTAGGTTGATTTAGGGTTCTTCATTTGAACACCTTATAAAAAGGGAATTCTCCTATTTTCGGGACTTTTGTTTTCTTGAGTTTAGATTATTAGATATTGAAGCTTTCGACTTTTCGAAGAGTGTGAGAGAACTACATGTGAGAGAACTATATTTTATCTACATATAATAGAATAAATAGAATAGAATAAATCCTATCTAAAATTCAACACTGGACTTGTGTGTTTTGTTTCTAAAAACTGTTTCAGCTTGTGTACTGAAAAGATAAATAAGCGTCTGGTTCGGGCGGAGTGATTTTCTTGGGCGGGCAGGAATGAGAATCAAGGAATTAATTTTTTATTGCCTTATGTATTCAATTTTTTGTATGTGCAACCAGTGTAGATCCATATCAGCCAGCACATCTGTGCTTTCTGATCATGATATGCACCGTTGGCTTTTTGGTTAGAAATAACATAATAAAAGAAAACAGTGCAGATTCTGATAAGACAGCACCGATTCACACTGTTCGCCCACGCCATAAAGACGTATATGTGGAGGAAACATTAAGTGTGTTTGTAAATAAGGACATTCATTTTGCATTTACTTTTGCAGCAGAAATTCCATGTTTATACAATGTGTGTAAGATTAAACTATTTTGTCAGATTATGTGAAGATTTCAACACTTTGAAGTGCAATTCTAACACTTAAGATATGGAGGAAAAGTGTTTTAAATTCTCCATTTCCACACTTGAAATTTGATGATTTGATAGTGGCACTTGAAGCTTTGGAGAGATTTTAATTTCCTAGGCAGAGAGAAATTGAGTTGAGTGAGTTTTTGTTGCACCAATCAACTAATGGTTTCTGTGTTTTATCAAAGTAATTTATCTTGCATGAAAACTCATTCTTTGGGCATTAGAAATCACAAGGTTGTTTTGTTATATTATGGTTGTTGCATTTTTTAAAGGTTTTAACCTTTCCTCCATATATATGCGTTTTTTTGCATTTGCAACCAGTGTAAATCCAGATCAACTAGCACATCCCTGTCATCTGATCTGGATCTGCACTGTTCCCTTTTTGTTCAGAAATATCATAATGAATCAATAAACCAACAGTGACAACCTAGGCTAGTACAACATTTTTTTTGCTTCACAAGCAGTTGCATTTGTGAATTTCACCCGCATCACCCACCCCCTTCGGAGCACTACTCCCAATTAAACACCCATCTTCACTTCACCCCCTACCCTCCCCCCCCATCCACCACCCACAACTGAGCAAAATAAAACATACCTCGACATTACATTTCCCTATTATTCCTCAATAACATAGCAACCCATTGTTCAATAACCACTGTTACTAAGGACCAAGAATTCTGGGAAGACAGTACACAAATCTTCTGAAAATGGCAGATTAATCACCACTCTTGGGAAGGTGTGATTTTTCATCTGGTGTTCCATGCTAATGACAGATACTGGTGATAGTCGGCCTGATGAGTTTAGCATATGGCAGATTAGGCTCCAGTAATTTCTCGAAGACAAAAAACTTTCTGCAGAAATGGCGCAGCTGTGTAACATCATATTAACTGGGGATTTTATGCACAATTTTAAGAATTCAGTTTTTCCAATAAATCCGACTGATTCCTATTTGGTCATTGATTTTGTACTTCTTAAGTACAAGATGTTAGCTAAACGCTTTACTCATTATATATGGCTTTTAAAGCGTGGGCAAAAAGTTTAGATCCACTGATTAGCTGGCACATCTGTGTTGTCTGATCAGAGCTGTTTACTTTTAGATGCAATAGGTTATTTCTGACCAAGAGGTGAACAGTGTAGATCTTGATCAAATGGCGCTGATGTACTCGCTGATCTGAATCTACGATGTTTGCGTCGTGTGATACAAAGCATATCAGTGGAGTAAAGGGTTATTGAATGTCCTACTCAGAATTTTAACGCTTTCCTCCATATATACACATTTTTACGCATGTGCAACCAGTGTAAATCCAGATCAGGTGGCACCTTCGTTTTCTCTGATCAGGATCTCCACTGGTCACATTTTGGTCAGAAATAACCTTACGAATCAGCAAGCTAACAAGCAAACAGTGTAGACCCTGATCAGACAGCACAGATGTGCCAGCTGATCTGGATCTACACTGTTCGCCCACGCAATAAAGTTGTGTATATGGAGGAAAGGGTAAACCCTTCATCCTTCATTATGTAGATATGACTTTTATTGTATGGGCAAATGGTGAAGATCAGCTGTCATATTCATGCTGTCTGATCAGGATCTACACTGTTGGATTCATAGGTTATTTCTGACCAAGATTTGACCAGTGTAGAGTTTACTAGCTGACCAGGATCTACGCTGGTCACACACACAATAAACCTGTATATAGGGAATCAAGGGTTAATCAAAGATGTACACAAAAATGAAAATAAAATGTTTTACAATTTGCATGAAGAAGATCATTTAATTTTACCATTTTGTTATTAAATAGATCACAAAATATTTACCACATCATGCTGTTATATCCTCTATTTAACTTGCACAAAGATTACATTATTCAAAGTGGAACATTCTCGTGAAAGGGATGACACTCTGTACCCCGGTTTCCAAACCCCAATGCAAACACACGGCTTTTATTGAAATACAAATTTTACGATATTCATTTGACACAAGGCAAATACAGTGGCATTTTATCCCCGACATGTGACAAAGAGAGTACACTAGAGTTTGAAAATCTCATTAAAATCCTCCGATATCCTCTTGTTTGACAAGAGATAGCCCCAATATATCCAATTTTAATGAATTTTTGAATGCACCAAATCAAACTTTAAAAGCGCAAGATGTGTTTAATGATGTCGTAATTTCATTTCATTTGAATTTTTATTAATCCTGCAATGCAGACAAATTAAATAATGTATGTTTTATTGGTGAAAATGAAAATAAATCACTGTATCATAAGCCTATACTTCAGAATTTTAAGTATAATTATTATATAAATATAAATCCACAAGGCAGACTAGACCAGACTTCCCGAAAGTTGCCAGACCGATGGACCTGTCATGTAAAATTTGGTCCAGTCCTAAGTGATTTCTTGTGTTATCAGACCGAATGTCAGACAAAAATTTGAACTGCTTATTCCTTTTTAACATGTTTCGGTCAAACAGAATTTGTTTCGGTCAGACAGATTTTCAAATCTTGTCTGACTCAATGTCTGACACTTTTTTGCAACTTTCGGGAAGTCTGCTAGACTAATTAAATAAATGTACTTTTTATAGGTTAAAAATACAAATAACAATACAAGTCACTCACGGGCTGATTCAGAAGGGGTTCAATAGGGCTGCTCAAACCCCCTTTTTGGACAGTAATATTTAATTTTCATGAGGAATTTGGTCAGAAAGTTGAAAATTTTCATGTAAGTTATGAGAGATCCAAATGAACCCTCTTCCTAAAAAATCTTACGTCTGATCCTGTAAACCCTTTCCTCCATAGATACACCTTTATTGCATGGGCAAACAGTTTAGATCCAGATCAGCCGGCACATCTGTGCAGTCTGATCAGGATCTAAACTGTTTGCTTTTTAATTAGGTTATTTTTTACCAAAATGCGACCAGTGCAGATCCTGATCAGACAGCACTGATGTGCCGGCTGATCTGGATCTACACTGGTCGCAGATACGTAAAAATGTGTATTTATGGAGGAAAGGGTTAACTTAAATTATAATATATAAATCCCTCAAAAAAAGACAAAAATGAAATAATGTTCATATGCTTCGGTAGAAGACACAGATAACTTGCAACTTATGTTCATGTATTTTGTGATTCGCCTGAATTAATATAATTATATTATATAAATACCAAAATAATATAATTTTTTATAGGTAAATAATAAAAAATAACTCACTATTACAGAAGTCCATGAATTTTGTGATAGTCCAGAATTTCACTGAAAACAAATACTATAATGATAATGTTAAAATCATTAAATTAGATCTCCAAGGCTTAAGTCCAAGATTTTTATCTTAAAGGCCCACAGGGATACAAAATTATTGATTAAAAGTGTTATATTTACATTAATTGTCAGTTATTTGTGAAAAAAGCTACCTGATTTGAGAGGCTGTGTCCACAATACCCCTGGGGGGACTTGTTTAATTATGATGTGGGTAACAAATTTCTCACTTCAACTACAAAGGAGGTGGTGTTAATTCTCGCCTTAGGTATGAAGTAATTTCTCTAAGTATTTACTACAATAAACAAGGATGGAAAAGAGTATTTACTTAACTAGTAGCAAATGTTTGTTTTTTTACAAGAAACACATTAATTATCTTTCACACTGCTCTGGTATAGAGGCCTGGTGTGTCCCGGTTTGGACACCGGGGCCAACCAGGACCACAACCATAGGGACGCCTGGAAGAACCGCATTGAATAGGGATAAACCGTGTTGCACTGGCAATCACCTGGGAGTGGCTCCGGTGGTGTTGTAAAATTGTAACAACCAGGACTAACCAACACTTGTGGTGTGTGCTGTCTAATCAGGATGTTACTTCTTGGTCAGAAATAACCCTAATGAACAAAACAATGAACATTGTAGATACTGATCAGAGGGCCAACATGTGCGTAAAAATTCCCCCCTGTGAAATCAAACAATGCCAAAGTAGCCATGGAGTCAAGGATTTATCCTTTACTCTATAAATACACCTTTATTGTGCTAGAAAACAGTGTAGATCAAGATCAGCCAGTACATCTGTGCCATATGATCTGGATCTACTATGTTCATCATTGGTCAGAAATAACCTAATGGATCTAAAAGCCAGCAGTTTAGATCCTGATCAGATGGAACAGATTTGCCAGCAGATCTGGATCTAAACTGCTCTCCCATGTGATCTATTGAGTTTAGAGTTAACCCTTTGTTCCATAGATTGTTTGTGTGGACGAACAGTGCAGATCCAGATCAGCCGGCACATTTGCGCCATCTGATCAGTATCTGCACTGTTCGTTTGATGATTTGTTAGGTTATTTCTGACCTAAATGCGACCAGTGCAGATCCTGATCAGATGGCACGGATGTGCCAGCTGATCTGGATCTACACTGGTCGCACATCGTAAAAATGCATATATATGGAGGAAATGAGTAAACAGAAGCCTGCGTAACTGGCAGGTAATGTGAAACCTCCTGAAGTACTCCAGGCTTCCGTTCCAGACACCACCGAATAATGATACATATCATTTATTGTGAAAGATATGTTAGATTCGTAATTGGGCTTGTAAGCACTGTATGTCAGAATTAAGCCGCTGCTACTGTTTGCTGATAAGCCTCATTTTATGCCAGATTGTTGTACTCCTGCAGTTTTACAAGTTGCTGAAATTTACAAATTGTACCATGTTTGAGAGATTTTCGTTTGTTTTCATGATAAAATTATTATCCGTTTACGCTGTATATTGTCACCATAGTGCAATAACAACATAACTCCTTATTTCAATGGTAATTACACAGTTAATGCACTAAGGTGATGAATTATATGCAAATAGTGTAGAACCAGATCGGCTAGCACATCTGTGCCATCTTATCAGGATCTATACTGTTCGCCTCTTGATCGGAAATAACTTAATGAATCTAAAAGTGAACAGTGTAGATTCTAATCAGATGGCAGCGATGGGCAAATGATCTGAATGTACACTAACTCACCAATAGGATAACAGCTGTATCCCATAAAGTGTTAAATCTTACAAAGGAAACAGAAGTAAGCAAATCTAGTTTAACCCTTTACTCCATATTAACGTCTTTTATAGGTTGAGTTTGTGTGCTTTTGCATGCAACATTGTTGAGCCGATGGGTGGGTTGGAGTTATTTCACCAAGACAACTTGTACTTGTTTTGTGATACGAGAACCTGTTGGGGCAAGTGTGAGGTTGGTGCACCCTAGAACCTGGTTTAAACCCCCAGTGGCAATTTGTTTTGCCACTGACCGTTCCAAGGCAGTATCCCCAAAGGTTCTCTTTTTTATTTGTTGTTTGTGGCGTCCTATTTGAATTGACATACTTATAACAAACATGCTCTCTCTCTTCCTCTCTTCTTTTTCGCTGAGTAATGAGGCTGTGTTTTGTGAGTGGTGCGATTCCTGATATGCATTATATTACTTTTTACTATATTTGGTGGAAAGGGTTTACAATGTTAAAACTATCATGCCAAAAAATCAATAATCCCCCATCGATTTTCATTAACACCCTTTTCTTCTTTGAAAAGATAATGAGACCACTGCCTTCCACCCGGCCCAATCCACACCCCCCCCCCCCAGAGTCCAGTTATGAAGAGGTTGTGTTAATTTGTTCAGCTGACCATCTGAAAACTCCAGTAATTTATTTCTCATTAACATTTCAAACATTTAGCAAGTTAAATGCTCATTATAATTGCCAAAATAAATAATCTGTTTACATTCTGTTTTAGGGAAACTGCCAGATTGGATTGCTATTAATTACAAACATTGACAAAATTTGTCTAAACCAACTGAAAAATGGACAACATAGAACTAGAAAACTAGAAAGTTTAATGTTTTAAATGAGTAAATATATAGCTAGAGGTCAATCCAATTGGAGCACCTATTTTCATTCAATTATTAATATTTCTTCTTGGATATTGACATCAAAAATGAACTAGAACAAGAACATTTTTAAATGGGGTCCTGGCTGGTTTCTTTCCTACCAAAATTTGCTCGTGCTATAATCCAAGTTTATCCTTTTCAGAGTTTTTGGTTTGGCTTTTTGACAAATCCAGATCAGCTGGCAAACATGAGTTGTTCTGATAACTTACAATTTCTTTTATTTGTTCCAGCAGTTACTAGATATTAGGATGCTGTGTTATCCATGTATTTTGTAAGTAAAATTAGATGTGTTTAAAAAAATGTTTTACTTCTATTTAATTACAACTTAATCTGTTAAAATAAAACTAATTGAACATTAGAAATCATACCTGATATTATCATGGATAATCCACTCCAATACTAAGTAAGGTATTTACTACAGCATCTGATGTGCTATTAACTAACACAATTGGGGTAAACACTATTGTATGTTACAGCTACGCTCTTTATAGTGTTCAGTTTGTCACGTAAAAAATGGTGACTTTTAGGTTAGGTAACTAGTAATTGTTTAAAGTTACTCACTAACCTTGCAATGGGTGTTCATAGGCAAAATATATTTTAAAGATATTATGTATACTTATAGTAATTAGTTCAATATTTTCTGAACTTGGGTGGTACATGTATTCTTCCTTTAAATTACATTATCATTATGTCTTTGCCATTTCCACAAGTTGAATTAAATATATAGTATGGCAGTTTTTTGCAACTGTAGAAAACAAACCAAGTTTAATCTGAAGGAAAGCTGTATTGTCATACACGCTGAAACAGAGTACCAGTGAACAAAAAACATCATTTTTACAATATCAATAAATAAAGAGATCATTTAGGATAAATCTGCAGTATTCATCATATGACAGATAGATATGATTTTATTAACCCTTTCCTCCATAGACACATCTTTATTGCGTGGGCAAACAGTTTAGATTCAGAACAGCTGGCACATCCATGCCATCTGATCAGGATCTAAACTGTTCACTTTATGATTGTTAGGTTATTTTTGGCCAAATTGCGACCAGTGCAGATCCTGATCAGACGTCCCCAAATCTTGTGGCATCAACTCCTCCTAAACTATAAGGCAGATTTCTTTCAAACTGCACAGATGATAGCAGGATGTGTAGATGATCATAAAGAAAAGATTTTTTCCTGCGACCATTTTTACCAGAGTTATTGCCCTTTGTTATTACAAATTTTGTTGCAGCAGTGGGGGCATCAGTGTCTGAGGACAAATTCTAGATGTTATTGTTTTGTCGTTGTTGCAATCTCAGAAGTGTCATTGGTACCGTTTTCATAGTGTACCAAAATGTGAATGTTAAACAAATGTTTTTCAGCCATGAAAAAAATCAATTTTACATTTTTAATAATATTTACCCATATAATTTATTTTACTTTCCTATGATAAGTCTTCTTTTTTAATTTAAATATTTTGTAAGTGCAGTTGTTTAACAGTATTCTGGATTTTCTCAATTTGACATTCAAAATAACTTCCACAAAAATATTATTTGTTAAAAGTTGTACAGTGGAGATCCAATATAACGCGGTTCGTGGGGTCCAGACCCTCAAACTGCGTTATTATCGGATCCGTGATATTGGAGGGACAAAGGAACTTACGCTAATCATGAGTCCTTATAAAGCGGATGTAATGTTACCAATATTATATACACATTATAATACATGTACACAGTTATTTATCATTACGTTTTATTGGTATTTTGTCTAAGTGTTCAGACACCAAAATTATTTTGCCAAAATAATTTTATTTTCAGCCCCTTAAAAATGGGACACCGAAAACAACATATATTATTTACGTCTCTAATTCATATAACTAATATGAAAGACATACATTTCTGACCGTGCATTTTAATTTACGATGATTAAGTCTGATGTTCATAATTTGTATTACGAGTTAGAAATAACGTGAACGACATATATTTTTAATCATGCTAATACTTGCCCATAAAATATCCGAGATATGACACATGTACATTGACTAAAATCAACAAATTTAGAACTGCTATGAACACCTGTTTACTGATTGTTAACCAGGTTTTCTTTAGAAAAATCCTGGTTATTAGATTGGGGTATGTCGTTGGGCGGGCGGGCGTCAACATTTTGTCAAGTTTTTTGTGAAAGTTGTGTTTTTCTCAGTAACCGTTCAAGGTACAACTTTGAAACTTAACATAGTTGTCTGACATATCAATACCAATTATCAGGACAAGTTTCTTAATCCCTGACTGTATTTTGACAAAGTTATGCCCCTTTTTCACTTAGAAATTTTGTGAAGTTTTTTGTGAAAGTTGTATTTTTCTCAGTAACCGTTCAAGGTACAACTTTGAAACTTAACATAGTTGTCTGACATATCAATACCAATTATCAGGACAAGTTTCATAATCCCTGACTGTATTTTGACAAAGTTATGCCCCTTTTTCACTTAGAAATTTTGTTAATTTTTTTGGTGAAAGTTGTGTTTTTCTCAGTTACCATTCAATGTATAGCTTTGAAACTTTACATAATTGTTTCACATCACAGTACCAATTACCAGGTCAAGTTTCATAACCCCTGACTGTGTTTTCCAAAAGTTATGCCCCTTTTTGACTTAGATTTTTGTTAAGTATTTTGTGAATGTTATCGTTGCCTGTTGACACTTAGCTTGGTTTGTGGGTAGCTTATATAAACAGGCAGCTTGAGATTGCTACCCAGGTGTCTGTGATAAAGGTCTATGTCATTTTTGCTTAAAATAGAAATTTAGGTTTCTCCTTATTACTTGGGTTAGCTGTGATCTATTGACACCAAACTTTCTTTGGGTAGCTGATACCAAGACGCAACTTGGATTTCTATTCAGAAGTCTGTGATCAAGATCAATGTCACTGTTGCTAAAAATAGAAGTTCAGTTTCTTCATATCAGATATTTTCTTTACAAAAGTATAAGTATTAAATGAAAACCTGGTTTTCGGCGCGGGGCGACGACTTTTTCTTGTTTTGATCTAAAATGTCAGCGATGCTTGTGTATTTAACATCAAAAACGCTTACGTCAACTTGAAACGGTGTGCACCGCTCGAAAATCGATCGACGCTATTGTACAACAGAATTTCAACCAGTCAACAAACTAGGATGATTACATTTCTAAATAAATCAGCTGATTGTTTGATTGACAGCGTATCTGGTATAATTATTGCTAATTTCTGATCAGGTTGTGTTTGTGTCTGCAGTGAATTGGCAGTTTGCAACTAAGTTATTGCACCCCTATTTTCGAAGCCATCGCATTTTTTGTTGATTATACAACAAAAGGATGTTTATTTAACAACTATAGAGTTAATTGCTTGACAAAGGTAAGCAGAATTTTCAAGGAAGAAACGTCTGACAGGTGTTGACTTATTCTAGGCTTACGTTTACGGACGTGTTAATTAATGTACATGTATCTAAAAGAAACAGGGTCAACGGATCGACTGCATTATATTGGATTTCGCGATATAGCAGATCGCGATATAGCGGAGCTCCACTGTATTCTGTCTTATCACAAATTATTGAATATTCACTCATTATTATGCCTTCTCCAAAATGACCTTCAAGGAGCAAAATCATAATGTTAAGCCTGAAGAAAAGCATTATTTACTTCTCCAGTCATTGTCACTTTCTCCTGTAAAATGGAACAGTGGTGGAAACTCCGCTGTAAAATGCAAATTGGGGTATCTGATACTTTGTGTTGAAGTACAGTATTACCAATCCAGCAACAAAATTGATACTGTATTGTTCTGTCTGTAAAAGAATGAACTGATTTATACTGTAACTGTACACTTGAAATTAATTAAGCCTTTACTACAGAGATTCAACTTTAATGGTATGGGTTAACAGTACACATCCAGAACAGCCAGCACATATGTTCCGGCTGTTATGGATTTGTACTTTTTGTTTCTTGATTCATTTGGTTACTTCTGACCAAAAAGCAAACAGTGTAGATCTTGATCAGATGACATGAATGGCTGATCTGGATCTGCACTGGTCACACACATCTTAAAACATACATATATGAAGTAAAGTCTTCATATGTACATGTGTTTATGTGATGAGTGTTTGAATAAAATCTTCATTCTTTAAAATTTAAATTTAAATACCATCAAAGTCAAAAAACAAAAAAATCTTTGTAATATGTAATCATTTGTCTATAACTTTAGTTGAGAAACATAGATTTTTGTTTTATTATTGTTTAGTTTACCATTTATTACACAGGGAAACTTTAAGACACCTTACACTTACGTCAGAAAGTCACTTGCTTACCATGAGGTTACATTGTTGTAACCTTTACTTATATATAAAATAACCCTTTCCTCCATAGATACACCTTTATTGCGTGGGCAAACAGTGTAGATCCAGATCAGCCGGCACATTTGTGCCGTCAGATCAGGATCTGCACTGTTTGCTATTTGATTTATTAGGTTATTTTTTACCAAAATGCGACCAGTGCAGATCGTGATCAGACGGCACAGGTGTGCCGGCTGATCTGGATCTACACTGGTCGCACACGTGTAAACATGTGTATATATGGAGGAAAGGGTTAAATGTACATGTTCAAGGACTTGTAGAAGGTAATAGCTTGATACCTTAGCTTTGGCATAGCTAATAAAATTACCGATTAGCTGTAAAACCTAAATTTTTTCTAAACTTGATCATTATTCAAAATTATCCATCCTTAAAATCTTATCAACTTTTCCAATTTCATCGTAAATATCACTAATTATATCGTGATTTGGGTGGATGCATTTGACAAAGTACAGTTTATAACAAAATTTGATTGTGGTTTGGTAAATTAATCACACTCGATATGCTAAGATGGTTACAGATTGATGCTACCGAGCGTTAAAACGTTTATCGAAACGTGCACATAATGTCTGCTTTAGGAGATATCAGATGTAGATAAACGATGATTTACCGCCTGTATTCAATGATATTTCGCATTTAAATATATGAATTTAAATAACTTATGGGGTAATGCAAGCACATCAGACACTGTTAGATAAAAATTATAATATATATATATATAGTTTTTCTGCGATTTGCGTAATCATTGTTGTCTCGTATCAACTGTCTGATTCAGATCTACACTGTTTGCTTTTAGATTCATTAGGTTATTTTTAACCAAGAAGCGGTGAATGTAGATCCTCATAAGATGGCATGTACCTCATGTGTCACCAGTGAAGATCCAGATCAACAGACATAGATGCTATTAGATCTGGATCTACACTTGTTGCTTCTTGGTAATAAAAAACCCTAATGAATCTAAAACCAACCAGTGTAGATCCCGATCAGACAGCACAGATTTGTCAGCTGATCTTGATCTACACTGTTAGCCATTGGGATTACAGCTATATTCCATGTAGTGAAAGAGAGAATTTTAAGCAACAAGGTGTAATTAATTCAATCCTAACAAAGTAAAATTACTTTGTTGCGGTGAGGTTAAAAAACTAATAGAAGAATACTGGACCCAAGATCCTAAAAATAAAACTAGAGACCAGTCTCAAATCTCAAGCGTCCTATTGCTTTCTTAGCGCCATTTCAGCCAATCAGATGTTTGAGATTTGAGACTGGTCTTCAAACTCAGGTTCATGATTTTTTTGCCCTGACTGTGTTTAAAATTTGGGGGGGGGGGGGGGGGTGAAAAGTAAAAAGGTTCTATCTAAAATCACTTAGAACTTTTGTGTTCATAGAGTATGTGCACTGTACTGTATAATATAGATGTTTTCTCAGTTTGAAGTCTTTGCTGCTGACAGGTTTATGGGTCTAAACTGTTCTGGAAGCCAATTAATGACAGAATTACCACTGTTTAATGGGCTTCCTCCATACAATGCCATACTGTTTGGCAGCTTGATAAAGAATTTTCACAGAAGTGAACTAAGCAAGTATGCTTCAAAGTTTTTCTTGGTAATGGTGTATGGTCAATTAGTTAAAATAGAGGATACTAAATAAAATAAAACCTACCTGGGACATGCAGCAGGAACTTGCCTCAATTTCTTCATAACAATTACCCTAGACTGGCTCCTGTCCCTATGTTCTGTTATATAGTCTCATGTCACTTACACAATATTAAATCCTCAATACCTCCAAGAAAAGCAACTCCTGCAGGTTACTTAAAAAGCATTTTACTCTTTTATCTCCCAGAACATAGATGGTTCAGCATATCAGTAAAAAAGGGAAAATGAAATAAATAAACAATGAGATAATAAGTATTTCAGTGTTTTCTTTAAAAAAAAAACCCATCTAGCTGGTGCCAGGCTACAGTTACCCCAGTGCCAGATTTTTCCATCTTCATCTCATATTCATGAAAAATTTTCATCCCATTTCTCCATGAGTTATAGCTCCCTGAGTGAACAGTGAAGATCCAAATCAGCCAGCACATCTGTGCCATCAGATCAGGATCTGATCTGGATCTACACTTTGCTGTTTAATTTATTAGGTTATTTCTGACCAAGAAGCAAACATTGTAGATCTTGATGAGATATCTGGATCTACATGCTATAAAATCTGTATATATGTGCCCAAGATCATAAAACTAAATCTGGAGATCAGTCTCAAATCTCAAGGATCTGATTGGCTGAAATGGCGACCAGTCGCCATTTCAGCCAATCAGATCCTTGAGATTTGAGACTGATCTCAAAACATAGTTTTATGATCTTGGGCCATGGTGTAAAGGGTTATAAGGTTTGTCAGAAATCACAGGGTAAAAGTGGAATGAGTTAGGTTATTTATTATTTCAATTACTTTCAAGGGAGCAAACTGTTGTTGAGATATAAAAAGAATTTGTTGGAGTTATTTCCCCTGATATTTAAGTTGCTGAACTGGAATCTTTCAACAGTAGCACTGATTGCTAGACTAAATATTTATGCTTTCAACTAAATGTCAAGTATTTATTTTCAAGTTAGGTAGAAAAAATCTTCTTAAATCAGCTTTTCTGTGAAAAATTGTGTTTCTGTACCATGTATTAATTTGTATGATGTCCAGAGGGCTCATAATGTACACGCACTGTGGATGGTGTACATAAATCAGTGTTATGCTGAGGCTATTTTGGATTTTGTGATGCAGTGGAATGATAGTGAAGTAAGTTATTTTATTTAGCTCTTTTGTTCAGATATAGGTGTTTTATCGTAGGTGTAGATCCAGATCTACTGGCACATCCATGCCATCTTGTCTGGATCCTGTTTGCTTCTTGGTCAGAAATAACCTAATGTGATTGCAAACATTGTAGCTTCTGATTGGATGGCTCTTTTGTTGAATACATACATGTTGAAATAAAGGGAACACTGTATGATGAATTTTAGGGAATACTGTATGATGAATTTTGGGGAATACGGCAAGGAGAATTTTGAGATTCATACATAATGAAATAAGGGAAAATACTGAACGGTGAATTTTCAAGAATACATGCAATAGGGAAAATACTGAATGGTGAATTTTCAAGAATACATGCATAATGAAATTAGGGAAAATACTGAATAGTGAATTTTCAAGAATACATACATAATGAAATGACTGATAATATTGAATGTTAACTTTTCAAGAATACATGCATAATGAAATCAGGGAAAATACTGAATGGTGAATTTTCAAGAATACATGCATAATGAAATTAGGAAAAATACTGAAAAGTGAATTTTTAAGAATACATATTACATTATGAAATGAGGGATAATATTGAATGTTAACTTTTCAAGAATACATGCACATATGAAATCAGGGAAATAAATGGTGAATTTTCAAGAAAATGAGCATAATAAAATTAGGGAAAATACTGAATGGTGAATTTTCAAGAATACATGCATAAAGAAATAATTCATGTTGAATACATTGGGAATACATGCATAATAAAATTAGGGAAAATACAGAATGGTGAATTTTCAAGAATACATGCATAAAGAAATAATTCATGTTGAATACATTAGGAATACATGCATCATGAAATAAGGGAAAATACCAAATGGTGAATTTTCAAGAATACATGCATAATGAAATTTGCATCCTAAAAAAGGAATAAATATTGTTCTGCCTTGTTTTTACAGATCACTAAAGGGTACTGAATTCAAACATAAAATAGTGGATGTTCTGTGCAAGTGAAATGTATTTTACCAAATTATATGCACTTTTTTTCTTAAACTAAATCTGTGGAGCATAAATCTTAAAGATCTAAGGGCTGAAGGTTATAAAGCTGAGATTGGAAACCAGTCTCAAATCTCAAGGATCTGATTGGCTCGCCATTTCAGCCAATCAGATGCTTGAGATTTGAGACCGGTTTCCATGCTCAGTTTTATAACCTTGGCAACAGGCTAAGATGAGGCATGTCTCTGGAATAGGTATATTCTGAGATATAGTTTACATTTTTGGTTATAACTTTATTTGGTAAGAGAACTTACAATTATCTTTTTTTCCCAATACATTTAAACCACCATTGGGACTGGGCGAAAGTGGTCTATAGTGGGTTGGTCTTTATATAGGGGTAGAAAACAGTGCAAAACTGTCAAATGGGACAGTAGAATAGTGAGTGGTCTTATTAGCAAGGTGGTCTTAATTTCGGGGTGGTCTGAATGAGGGGTTTTAATGTATGTGATTTTGTTGTGACTAAATGTGTTATTTTCTTCCCGAAATGCTTAATAAGCATTGGCGTTTGCTTAACTTTATATCAATTTCTGTGAAGACATGTTTTTCCCACGTTTCCCTAAGATACACCCAAAGTCATAGGAAACTTGGAAGATTTATGGAGTAAGTGCAAAGTGCAAGAAAAAACAAACTCAGAGGCATAGTAACATAATCATTATCTTATTGACTTTCTGGGGGAAATTACTGTTGACAGATAAGTAAGTCAGTAACACGGTACACCATACTCTCACATTCCAGAGGCATGCATGTCTAATTAACCATTTTCTCCACATATATTTGTTTTATCGCATGTGCAATATCATCTGATCTGGATCTACACAGTTCACTTTTAGATTCATTTTTTTTCTGACCAAGAAGCAAACAGTATAGATGCAGATTACTGTCATTGTTCGAATATAAGCCGCACTCATGTATAAGCCGCACCGCCCCCAAACATGATAGAACAGATGAAAATGGCTTTAACAAAGTGTATAAGCAGCCTAACCTGTGTATTAGCCGCACCCCCAACTTTTTACCTCCAAATTCTGGGGAAAAAGTGCGGCTTATATTCAAACAATTACGGTAGATGGCATGAATGTGCCAGCTGATCTGCATCTACACTTATCACACATTGGTAAAAATGCATATATATGGAGGAAAGGGGTAAGTGCACAGTGCGGGGAAATAAAATATCAAAGGCGTAGTAACATAAAAATTATCTTACTGACTTTCTGGGGAAAATTATATTGACAGTAACAAGGTACATAACAAGGTACATTGTACCCCCACATTCCAGAGGTATGCATGTCTCATTTACCCATTACTCGATATATACCTGCTTTATCACATGTGCCAATAGTGTAAATCCAGATTTGCTAGCACATTTTATCTGGATCTACACTTGTACCTTATAAGCAATAACCTAATGAACATAGAGCAAAGTTAACAGTGTAGATCCTGTTAAGACTGCTGGCTGATCTGGATCTACACTGTGTGTCCATGTGATAAATTTAAAGTCATAAAAGGGTTAAATTCAGGGTTTGATGCATGATTTCCAAAAAGGGGGTTTGTTTGGAGCAGTGCCATCTGATCTGGATCAATACTGGTCACATCTTGATCAGAAATAACCTAATGAAGATAAAAGCGGACAGTGTAGATCCTGATCAGATGACACAGACATGCTGTTTGATCAGGATCTACATTGTTCACACATGCACTAAAGGTGTATCTATAGAGTAAATAGTTAAACATATATACCGTATACCCCCGTTTTAACGCTCCCCCCTAATAAACGCCCCCTCCCCTTTTTCATTCTAAAATTTTTCAATCAGGGGCGGAAAGACATTTAAAATTGACAAAAAAGTACAAATAATTAAATTAGATCTTACCTTTTCTGACAATAATCCAGTATTATTCCAACACAAATCAATTGAAAACTGTTAAACACTTTTTATTATCACAACTTTAACAATAACGGTAAACTTGTAAGGTATTATTTTTTTCGCATAAAATGTTACGCCCCCGGGGGCGCTAAAACGGGGGTATACGGTATTGTTACCTTACTGGAAAAATGGTTTAACCCTTTCCTCCATAGATACACCTTTATTGCACGGACAAACAGTGTAGATCCAGTTTCTTCATTTCTCCATTTCCATTTAATGTTGTCCATGTATAACATATGTGAAAGTTATACTCCCTTGTTATTTAGTTTAAACTTATTTATTTTACATCAATTGTGAAACAAGTTATTCCAACTTAATTAATCACGTTGGATGACTGCTTCCTGGGTTTCCAACCAGTACTCGCGCCGAATGTGGATTGAGGAAAATTGCAGACGAACCTCATCCCTCATTTCCTTGTTATTGTGTTATGGGAATACCAATGGTGACTGGGCTGAAAACCAGTGATGTGGGCTCAATAACTCGAACAGTTGTTGTCCGATCTTCATGAAACTTGGGGAAAATGTTTATGAGAATAATATCTCAACAAAGTTTGATAGATCAGTAACATTAGGACTGTTTACAGAAACCAACTAATTAAGTTACTCTTAATATGTCACTATGACCTTACCCTTTACACGAAACATACACTTTTTTCACATGGGCAAACAGTGTAGATCCAGATCAGCCAGCACATCTATGCTGTTTGATCAGGATTCACACTGTCCACCTCTAGATTAATTAGGTTATTTCCGACCAAGAAGCGAACAGTTCAGATCCAGATAAGATGGCACAGATGCACCAGCTGATCTGGATCTACACTGTTCGCCCACACAGTAAAGGAGTATCTATTGAGTAAAGAGTTGAAGACATCCATTAAAGATAATGGGGTACTTTTGTAGATCAGCAACCTCCGGCACTGTTTATGGAAACCAAACTAAATTAATTGCTGTTTATCTGTCAGTTTGACTTAAAGTCAGAGGTAGCTATGGTTTCTACAGATTTCTCCTTGTTGTTGTTGTACCTTTGCCCAAAATCAAAAAAATAAATCTGGAGAACCAGTCTAAAATCTCAAGCATCTGATTGGCTGAAATGGCGACTAGTCACCATTTCAGCCAATCATATGCTTGAGATTTTAAGACTGGTCTCCAGTTTTAGCTTTATGGTCTTGGGCCCATGTTGTTATAGCTTTCCTCTACTCGTGTAATTATTAATATCACTGAAAATATTGTATATACTTTTTCTGGGGTGGATCAACAGGGTGTTTAGTGGGGTTGCTCAAGCCCCCTCATTGGGCAGAAATATTTTTTTTTCATGGGGATTTTGGCCACAAAGTTGGAAATTATCCTATTATATCACTTCACTAAAACTACTTCAAATGAACCCCCTTTCTGGACATCTAGCATCAACCTTGTATTTAACCTCCACAGATACACCTTTATTGCGTGGGTGAACAGTGTAGATTCAGATCAGCTGGAACATCCGTGCAGTCTGATCAGGATCTGCACTGTTACCTTTTCATTCGTTAGGTTATTTCTGACCAAAATGCGACCAGTGCAGATCCTGATCAGATGGCACGGATGTGCCAGCTGATCTGGATCTGCTCCCGTTGTACATGCGTAAAAATGTGTATATATGGAGGAAAGGGTGAAAGGTATGACTTTTTTCACATGGACAAAAAATGTAGATCCAGATCAGCCTGCAGTCTGAAGAGGATCTGCACTTATATCTCTATGTTCATTATGTTATTTTTGACTGATTAGCAACTAGTGTAGATCATCCAGATGAGATCGCATGGATGATCCAGCTGACGTGGATCTATTTTGGTGCCTATATGAAATAAGTGGTATAAACAGTGTACAATGATAATAAAGTAACACAGGGAAGATTTGCTCTTCCACAGCCATGTCTGCTCTATAAATATATGTATTATGTTGTTGTTGGGGTGATGTAGTGGTGTTGATTTTCTGTTTAGGTTGATTTCAGTCAGTAAGACAATAGAAAATTAATTCCTAGATTCTCATCGAAATTTTGGGAAAAAATGGGGCGGGTGGGTCGGTTTTATTTGTTATTTATCTATTTATCATTCTCACAGCTTCTAACGATGCTTGTGTAGTGCAAAGGTGAATATGCGTCTAGCAGACTAGAATTACCGATTCGCACTTACTGGGTTTACATACTGCGTACTATACTGATTCATACTTGTAATGTAAATTTTGATGTACGCATTTGTTTTAAATATGAAAACGTTCGGGCGGAGTGATTTTCTAGGGGCGGGCGGGGATGAGAATCTAGGAATTAATTATCTATAGCCTTATTCTCATTAGATTAAATATTTAATGGTTTGATTTCAAGCGATTTCTCTAGTGTAAAGTAAAACTAAAATTAAACCGACACAAAATATTGTAATGATACCACAGTAGTTATTTCATATCAAATCAAAAAGCTTTTAATGGGAGACAAGTTGAAACCATAAAGAATTTATTTGAACATGAAAACATTTCTATTGTCTGTTGACTTCAGCTGTGATTCAAATAACGGAATTTAACTAATATAAAAAATGGAACCAAAAACACATTTGATTAATACGTAGGCTTGGGGGAATAGAAAACAATTTTTTATGTTTGATGAGGTCTGACAATGTGGAAAAAATCAGGGTGACTTCTATCATTAAATGTAACAATATATAGCAACTACGTGATTTCTTTGGAATTGTGGTTTGCTTGGGATTCGATTTTGCGCTTTGATTATTTTTGATGGAATATTAATTGCCTGCAAGATATTGTATGATTTTGCTCCCTGAACACTGTATACAGAAATACAACTAAAATACACCGTCAGTCTTCTTGGTTTGATCAGAAAATAGCAGAAGATTGAGGATTCAATGGAGATCTGCGAGATTTTATCTTGTGCCTAATTAACCATGAATAGATGACAGATTCTGGAATGTATAAATTGGATCTTGATTTTTGTTCAAGTACTGGTAATTTTATAGCAAATTGATGTTGTAAAAGATATTTAGCCCTTTCCTCCATATAATTATACGCATTTTACGCATGTGCGACCTGTGTAGATCCGGATCAGAAAGCACATCCGTGCCGTCTGATCAGGATCTGCACTGGTTGCATTTTGGTCAGAAATAACCCTAACAAATCAAAAATCAAACAGTTTAGATCCTGATCAGATGGCACATAATGTGCCAGCTGATCTGGATCTAAACAGTTCTCCAATGCAATAAAGGCTTATCTATGGAGGAAAGAGTTGAAGTGCCTGGTCACATATGAGGATGAAACTTTTAAGTAAAAATTTTTAATTTAAACAGCTTGAAACATCGATGTAATAAGATGTTGAAGTTTTGACCTTTATTTTGATTTTTTTAACATAAATTTAAACTGTAGAAAACATGTTAACAAAGTAAATGTGATGCAATTATATTTTTAAAAAGTCAATGTATGAGTGAATATATTTAAAGCCGAATTGTTATAGCTTTATTTAACAATTTCCTCCACAGAAACACCTTTATTCAGTGGGCGAACAGTGTAGATCCAGATCAGCCGGCACATTTGTGCTGTCTGATCAGGATCTGCACTGTTCCCTTTTTGACCAAAATGCGACCAGTGCAGATCCTGATCAGACGGCATGGATGTGCCGGCGGATCTGGATCTACACTGGACACACATGTGTAAAAATGCATATTTATGGAGGAAAGGGTTAAGCACTTAAGTTCAGTCACAACATGTCTTAAGATGTACTGGTTTAAGTCCAATTTTCAACAGAATTTGCTCCTATTCAGTCAACGATAGGCATCACACAGCAGTGCAATTCATATGTCGTTGAAGTACTGTAGTATCATTTAATTTCGCGGGGACAAATTTTCACTGAAAACCCGTAAATAAAAAATTTGCGAGGGCATAAATTCAAGCAACAGTATTTTCCTGTAAAAAAACACTGTAAAATGGTTTCATTTCGCAGGGGTTGAATTTCGTGCTCATACCGTAGTGTGAAATACGCGAAAATTAAACCTGTGCGAAATAAAATGATTTAACAGTATTCTACCCTGAACTTTGAATGGGCAGCTTTGAATGTGTTACATAATTTATTAAAAAAAGCTAGTGAAGTAAGTATAACATCAAGTTGATCCTGTTTTTTTCAAGAAGACTTTTAGGTCAAGAATGTAAAAGCTATTGTAAATAAATTTCATCCAGATAAGGTTCTATAAACTTTTGTTGCTAACACAACAGTGGCCATATTTTTCATATTCAGTTCAAATGTTACTGTTGATGATATCTTGGAAGAATGTTTAACTGGCAGCGTCAAGTGTTTGCTTTTATATGTTGTTGAGTTAATGGGTGGGTTGGAGCTAATTGACCAGGACAACTTGAACTTGTTTGAGCAAGTAGGAGCAAGTGTGAGGTTTGTGCAGCATAGAACCTGGTTTAAACCCCCAGTTGTAAATTGTTTTGCTGCTGTTTTGCAGCAACTCCTCGGGTTCACCTTTTTTGTGTCGCCCTTTCGAAGAAAAGGCGATACATAGGGATCGCTTTGTCCGTCTGTCGGTCTGTCTGGCATGAAAACTAAACATTGGCTTTAACTTTGCCATTTCTTAATATTTCTTCATGAAACTTTCAAATGTTAATGCCTATGACAACATGCACATGATGGTGACAAATTCTTTAGGTCAAGGTCACATTTGATGGAGTTCTGCCCCTTTTTATACTTGGATTTTGACATGAAAACTTAACGTTGACTGAAACTTTGATATTTCTTAATTTTTCATCTTGAAACTTTCAAATGTTATTGCCTATGACAACACACTTGTGATGATGCCAAATTCTTTAGGTCAAGGACACATTTGATGGAGTTATGCCCCTATTTGTTCTTGCATTTTTATTCCGACATAGCACCGGAGGGTGACACAAGTGTTCAACTGAACACCCATCTAGTTTGACTAACTTGAAATCAATTACCGTCATTGTCTGAATATAAGCCGCACTTTTTTTCCAGAATTTGGCAGTAAAAAGTTGGGGGTGCGGCTAATACACAGGTTTGGCTGCTTATACATTGCATTAAGCCATTTTCATCTGTTCCATCAGGTTTAGGGGGGGGGGGGGGGGGGGGTGCCGCTTATACATGATTGCGGCTTATATTCGAACAATTATGGTAATATTTTTTTTGCTCTAAGGTGATGAAAGGTGGTCTGTCAGGTTGGCGATTCATGCATATTTTCACCTCTTGTCCTATACTGGGTGTAGTATTTGGTTCTGTTAAAGTGCTCTACTTTGCTACCTAATGATCATGATGGTATTGTAATTTGATAAAGCTTCAAAACTTATATTCCCAAGAAATTAGCTGTTAATAGAGACATGCGATATGGACATTAGTTGTAATGGAGGACAAATTTTCTGCAGATTGCTAGTATCATATCACTTAACCTTTTCCTCCATAGATACACCTTTATTAGGAGGGCAAACAGTTTAGATCCAGATTAGCTGGCACATCTGTGCTGTCTGATCAGGATCTAATCTGTTCCCTTTTTGATACATAAGGTTATTTCTGATCAAAATGCGACCAGTGCAGATCCTGATCAGACAGCACAGATGTGCCGGCTCATCTGGTTCTTCACTGGTCGCACATGCTTAAAAATGCATATTTGTGGAGGAAAGGGTTAAAGGGATATCATGGAATAACTTTGATAATGTTACGGCAGACTTTCTTTTGATTTGGCATGTAAATGCTTAATACAAGATTTTGGTGATGTTGTTAACCCTTTCCTCCATAGAAACACCTTTATTGCTAGGGCGAACAGTTTAGATCCAGATCAGCCGGCTCATCCGTGCCGTCTGATCAGGATCTAAACTGTTCGCTTTTGGATTCATTAGGTCATTAGGTTATTTCTGATCAAAATGCGAACAGTGCAGATCCATATCAGACGGCACGTATGTGCCGGCTGATCTGGATCTACACTGGTCGCACACGCGTGAAAATGCGTATATATCCAGGAAAGGGTTAATAAGAATAAGCTCAAACCTTGAAGATGCAGTTTAATCCTTTGAATTTGTTTTCAATTACCAAAAGCTATTGACTTGAAACTTCACAGGTGGAAAGATCTCATTAAGACAGAGTGCAGTGCACAAGAACCATCACTCTGCACTACTTGATTTGGGAGTTATTTGCCATTGTTTAAGTTTCTTGTCTGGAGCATAACTCTAACACTATCAAACCTATTGACTAAAAACTTGAGTACATTGAGACAGAGTTCACAAGAACCATAACAGCATTCTTATGATTTTAGAGTTATTCTCCTTTGTTCAATTTTCATACTTTATGTTTGTCTGGACCATACTCCTACATTTGTTCATTATCAAATCAAAGTTATTGACTTGAAGCTTCATGATTTGATAGATGATATTGAATCATAATGCAAATGCTCTCTTCTTATTTTTGAGTAACAATACTTTCATGTGCTTTACTGTAAGTTTGATGATAGATGTTTTCAATTACCTAAAGTGCAGTCCACAATCATGCAAGAGTGCATTTCACAAAAGTGCACAGCAATTTGACCAGCATATTTTTCTCACTCTTGCCTTGGGGTGGTATTGCTTACTTATTGATTGACGAAAGCAGGGAACCATCATCTATTTGTAGATTTATTGCCATTATTTGTTCATTATAAATGTAAAAGATCATTGTGTCACCTGACAAGGCAACATATAGGGATTACCTTCAGCTGCAGCATCAGCGACAGCGGTGTCTGCCACTTCCGCAGCGTACGGATTTCCTTGTCCGGAGACTAACTTTGTCACCATAGGTACAAATGTCCGGAGCGTAACTTTGTCACCATAGGTTCAAATGACTTCAAACTTGGTATGCATGTTTCTTGCAATGACTCAAAAGTGTAGTGCACAAGAACCGTAACTCTACCTTGTTCTGTTTTTGAATAAAACCCCTTTGATTTTTATAGAGCATTTCTTGTCTGGAGCGTAACTATGTCACCATATGTTCAAATGACTTCAAACTTGGTATGCATGTTTCTTGCAATTACTCAAAGGGCTGTGCACAAGAACCATAACTCTACCTTGTTCCATTTTTGAATTATTCCCCTTTGATTGACTTTATAGAGCATTTCTTGTCATTCTTTTAAATTATTCCCCTTTGATTTTTAGTGCATTTTTTGCCAAAGACATAACTTGTTGTGCATTTTTCTTGCAATGAGACAATTAAAAGGTTATTTTATATGTGAATTTTGTGCAGATACATTACAAATAACTGTACAACAAAAACCTAATTAACATTTTTTATGTCGACTAACAAATTTGTTAGGTAACATCCGACTTGCGGAGTTCTAGTTTATATCACTGAGAACCAGGTAAAGAACATAATTATATTGAAGAAAAAAAGTTACTGTTTTGTCTTACTGTATTTCAGCTTTTAAACCATGCCAGTTAAAAATACTGGGTCTACATGTTTTGAACAGGCTTTTTCCCAAAAAACTTCTAGAAGTGTTCACCACTTATGTTACCTTGGAGATTGCAAAAGATGACAGAAAAACAAAATTATGACTTTGAACACTGATGAAATAATAACAGTGATAATTATATCCTTAGGGTGAATATGTTGAAACATAGTAATATATTCAAATGTGTTTTTAAGATAATTTTTCTAACATAGTTCCATTCAAATAACTAGGGCAAATTTTTCTAACAGAGTTCCATTAAAATAAATAGAGCACCAAATTTACATACTCATTATTGTTCATTTCTGAAATTATAGTAAATTAGAGTAAGATTTAAAAAGATAACATAGATGCACAACTGAATTTAAAAAATCCTGCAACAAGTTTGTTTTAGGTTGAAGAAGTGAAATTGGGCTGTGCATTATCCCCTAAAATGTCAAATGTCAGTTAATCCTTTCCTCCATGTAAACGCTTTTTTTTACGCATGTGCGACCAGTGTAGATCCAGATCAGCTAACACATCCGTGCCGTCTGATCAGGATCTGCACTGGTCGCATTTTGGTCAGAGATAACCTAACACATCAAAAAGCGAACAGTTTAGATCCTGATCAGATAACATGGATGTGCCAGCTGATCTGGATCTAAACTGTTCACCCACGCAATAAAGGTGTGTGTATGGAGGAAAGGGTTAAGTGTTTTGCAATACAGTTAAACCTGTCTTAGTAGCCACCTGCATTCACCAACCACCTGTCTCAAACAGCAAATTTGAATATGTCCTAAACTGACATTTTATTTTAATTTCTAGTTGTATACAGCCACCTGTGTTAAGCAACCACTTTTTGTCACTCCCTTGTGCGGCTGCTTAATACAGGTTTGAATGCATTTTCAACATGTTGATGTCATCAGTGTTTGGCTGGTGGGAATAATCACAGTTTTGCCTTAATATGCGCCTTGATGCTACATCAGATTAACAGACCAAAAGTTAATTGTTTCTTTACATTCCAGCCATGTAGAAGAGGATCAATGTAGAAGGTTGCCCAAGTGAGTTGGAGAACAGTAACAGCCCAAAGCGCAGTCACAGTGCTATTTATAGACAAAATACCAAGAAGTGGGAGTTATTGCAACTATATTTTGAAATCAGGTGGCTGCCTAGACTATGAGGTAAACCATATATTTACAAATATCCCAGTGAGGCTAAACCTTAACAGTACAAATTTCTTAGCCTAAGAGGCTAAACCATAACAGTACAAATATCTCAGCTAAAGAGGCTGAACCATAACAGTACACATTTCTTATCCTAAGAGACTAAACCATTACAGTACAAACTGTTTCATAATCATTATATCAGATAAAATTTAGGACCTTATAAGGAAACCAAATTAAAAGTGATAGTTATACATAAAGTAGTCAAGACAGAAAAGAGGGAAGCCCAAATGGATGGGAAAGCCAACAAGGCAGAGATGGAAGAGATGATAAATTTTGCTGAACCAGATGCAGACGATACAGAAAAAGAAAATGTTGACAGGGAATCAAAGCCAAATGATAAAGATGTGATACTAAGAAATAACAAAGGCACTTGTAATGGTAAGGGTGGCAGCTTGGTGTCAGAGGGGAAAGGACTCGAGTCAAAGTCAAAGGGTCAACGTCGTGAATCGGAGGAGTTTGAAAATATATCTGTGTCAGATATCAAAGAAAAGAAACAAGTTGATAAAGATTTGTCGAAGATCTGTGAGGTAATCAAAAATGAAGTGAAAGAGTCGAACCAGATTATAATGAGTAATGGTACTGCCGTGAAAGAAACATTGCTAAAAAAGGACAAGCCAGATGTAACTGATATGTCAGATAATGGTGAAACAGAAAACCTACCAAACAGGGTTGAAAACGGCCAACCTGTAGTTAATGAGGTCTTTGTAAGTGAACATGTGGAGGTAAATACAGTAGCAAAGACCAATAGAAAGGAAAGGGGCAGTAGTTTTGAACATGTCGAATTACCAGAAGGTATCATTTTAGAAAATGGAGAAGCTTATGAGCTTAAAAGCTTTAGCAGAAAGCCTGACAGTAATGATAACACTGGAGATAATACTGGGAGAGTAAATAGAACAAGCAGTGATGGTGATGGTATTTTAGACAGTGAGAATACGAGCACAGGTGTAAATGACACGGCCAATGACTCGGGTATCAACAGAGGGAGTAATGTTGACATTGATGATAACGATGGTGACGCTGGAAACAAATCCACGGAAGATTCGTGCTTCGTGGATACTATTGTATTCGAGGAAAAAACGAAGAAAACGGAACCTGTGGCTGTTGACAACATTGGAAGCATCTTTGATAGCAGATATGGAAATGTAAGTTTCTTTGAAATTTCAAGGTTTTTACAGTTATATATGATAATGGCGAATGTTTAGCTTCCTTATGGCTTCTTTTTATGCTCCCCATATGAAAATTCATACATTTGCGGCTATGTCCATCAGTCCACTCGTACATCCGTCTGTACTTCATTCATGCCTGGCCCATAACTTTGTTACTTGAAGTGGCATTTAAAAATTATTTGACAGAAATTATCATAATATCGAGGCAAGTGTGACGCTCAACATTCAGGCTAAAAGCATGACCTTGAAGCAGAATCATGTCCAGTCTATAACTAAACTTGGATTTTAAAATTATTTCACAGAAATGATCACCATATCAAGAAGATGTCATGCGAAAAATTAGGGTTGATAAAGGATTGACCTTGAAGGTCAAGGTTTGACCTTGAAGCAGAATCATGTGTAGGTTTATGTTACAGATGAGGTACTATAAGGGGCAGGGCCTGACCATCAGCTTGAGAGAACATGGTCACCTACTGGAGATGAGAAGAAAGTCAGAGAGTGCCAAGTTCAGTATTGAGAAACCACCAAACAACTACAGGTAAGGCAATGTGAATTATAAGAGTTATGTTGGTTTTAGTCTTTATAGGCCAGAGAATATAGTTTACCCTTTACTCCATAGATACATTTATTGCATGGGTGTAGAGTGTAGATCCAGATCAGCCGGCACATTCCTGCAGTCTGATCAGATCCTCACTGTTCACTTTTTGTCAGAAATAAACCGTAATAAATCAAAAAGCAAACAGTGCAGATCCTGATCAGATGGCACTGATGTGTGGGCTGATCTGGATCTACACTGGTCGCAAAAGTGTAAAAATGTGTATATATGGAGTAAAGGGCTAATAATGAAGCATTGAGAATGTTAACATGATATTTATACTGATATATCAGTCAATGACTGATAACCACTTTTAACCCCCCACACCCCCACGCCTTTGACTTTTAATCCCCACCAACATAAACAGAATATTTTCTTATAAAGCCCCTCATTCTCAATATTTTCTCAAAGTCACCGAAATACTGAAGTACAGTACTAATAATATACTTAGCATTCCCTGAAAGAAACAAAATCTGTACTGTGAGAGAGTCTATCAAGGAACTGGAAACGTGCTTTGACCCACTCTTTCACACTATCAGCTCATTACATTCACCTCTGTTATAGGCTGGGACTACTTTCAACTACTTCTAATTTAACTCAAAGAAATAGTTCACCAATTACATTTACAATAGAATGGGTTTCTTCGGTTTTAATAAAGATAGTGAAGATTTCTGCCATTTGTTTTATCTGGAGTTTCCAAATTCATAATTATAACTGTATAAAATAAGGCTGTCGAGTTTGGTAAAAAATCTTGACATTGAGCCCTTTGCAGAGATGTAATGTGAGTGTAAGGAACGACAACTCTGCGAAGGAGATTGGCTTTGACCTATATTTTAGAGAAAACAATTTGCTTAGTGTCATTCTATGATTACTTTTCCTTGTGGCATGATATTGTATTCAGTTACAGATAATTTGCCTGTCCTATGAACAAGATTTCGGCCTTGTCCAATATCAACTGTCACCCAAAACTCTTTATATCTTTACTATTCAGCAGGATACAAAAGAAAGATAACTCTGACAAAACTAAAGAAAAGAAAGGCAAGATTTATCTCAAGGAAAGAACAAGAGCCTGTTCTTAAGGAGTCATTATAACTTAACCATTAACTCCATATATAAAGGTGAAATATGCATATCAGGAATTGCCACATTCAGAAAACAACAGCCTCCCCACACAGTCAAGAAGAAGAGAGGGGGGGAGAGCATGGTTAATAAAATAATCAGTTTCAAAAAGGACGCCACTAACAAAAAACAAAAATGAGAACCCGAGGGGTTACCGCCTTGGAACGGTCAGTGGCAAATCAAATTGCCACTGGGGGTTTAAACCAGGTTCTAGGGTGCACCAACCTCACACTTGCCCCAACAGGTTCTCGTATCACAAGACAAGTACAAATAAGGCTTTATTGCATGGGCGAACAGTGTAGATCCAGATCAGCCGGTGCATCTGTGCCATCTGATCGGGATCTGCACTGTTCGCTTTATGATTCGTTCGGTTATTCCTTACCAAAATGCGACCAGTGCAGATCCTGATCAGAAGGCATAGATCTGGATCTACACTGGTCACACATGCCTCAAGTATAGAGAGAAAAGGGTTAAAGTAATAAAATTTGATTGTGTCTCTGACAGTACCTGTGGAAAGCATAAAAGTATTATAATGTGTATGATGAAAGAATTGTTGTTTTTTTGAAGCAATTACAGAGCTTTCCATCAGAAAATTGGGACAATGCCCTGGCCTTTTAAATTAGGAAATTTATGAGGGATAATTTTTTTTTCGGAGAAACAAAATTCATTGAAAGATGGGTACTACATTATAAATTTGAACAGTATTAAGTACTTTCAACTTAAATTTAATTTTTTAAAACATTTTTTTTTTCTTCAAACTCCACTCAGAGGACTTTAATTCATTTTTGGACATCAAACCTGCCATTTTTGGAAGAGTTTCTGCCACAGGGGAAAATAATATATTTTTGGATTGGGATGTGGCCTTATATAGGCCTATGCTATATAAGGATGAAATGCCCTGAATTATTATTACTGTAACATACTGCAGCATGTTTGCTAGTTGATATTTGTGTCTGCTGATAAATGGAGAGTGATTACTGTTTCTGCTGGTTTTTATGCTCCCACAAAGTGGGAGGCATATAGACTTGCACTCGTCCGTCCGTACGTCCGTCCGTCTGTACGTACGTCCCCAAATCTTGTGGCATCAACTCCTCCTAAACTATAAGGCGGATTTCTTTCAAACTTCCACAGATGATCAAGCAGGATGAGTAGATGATTGTAAAGAAATGATTTTTTCCTGCGACTTTTTTTACCAGAGTTATTGCCCTTTGTACATTTCAGTAGTTAAATCTTGTGGCATCAACTCCTCCTAAACTACAAGGCGGATTTCTTGCAAACTTGCACAGATGATGAAGCAGGATGTGTAGATGATTGTGAAGAAAGGATTTTTTTCCTGCAACCATTTTTACCAGAGTTATGGCCCTTTGTTAATTTCAGTAATTAAATCTTGTGGTGTCAAATCCTCCTAAACTATAAGTCGGATTTCTTGCAAACTTGCACAGATGATTAAGCAGGATGTGTAGGTGATCGTGAAGAAAGGATTTTTTCCTGCGACCATTTTTACCAGAGTTATGGCCTTTTGTTTTTTTCAGTAATAATATCTTGTGGCATCAACTCCTCATTTACTTTTGGACAGATTTCTTTCTAACTTGCACACATTATCAAGCTGGATGGGTAGATGATCATAAAGAAAAGACTTTTTCCTGCTGCCATTTTTACCAAAGTTATGGCCCTTTCTTTATTCCACTTACAAAATTTTGTGGCATCAACTCCACATTATTTATTTAGCTGATTTCTTTCAAACTTTCTCAGACTATTAGACATGATAGGAAGATTGTTGTAAAGACATTGTCTTGCAACAATTTTCACCAGACTTATGGCCCTTTCTTTATGTTAGTTATTAAATCTTGTGGCACTTACTCCTTATTTACTAATCATGATCACCACATGTTGTTAATACCTGGTACAAAATTTTGTAACAAATGTTGTTGCAGCAGTGGGGGAATCAGTGTCCTGAGGACACAGTCTAGTTGATTTATTAACTTAGTTATTTCCCTTTATTGTTTATACATGTATATGCCTGCTTTGGTTGGCAATTGCATATTTTCTTTTATTTTTTACCCATGAATGATTTGAGCATGTATCTGCGAGGCAGATGAGTAAATATACCGTCATTGTTTGAATATAAGCCACACTTTTTTTCCAGAATTTGGTGGTAAAAAGTTAGGGAAATTGATTTTTGTGTACATGATGCTGTTAAAAGGTCTCTCAAATGAATTAGATCAATCCAAATGATTTTAAGCAGTTTGATTTTATTTTATGTCCTTGCAAACAAGTGGTCTCGTTTCTTTTGGACACTAGTAAACATATCCCCATGTTGAATAAATCTGTCCTAATCATTTCCTCAATAGATACACCTTGCAACTGGTACAAAATTATGACTATAATAAGCTTAATTGTGCAGTACTATACAGTGAGTGGAAAACATTGGTTCAAATCAATTAACCCATTTTATCCACAGATACACCTATATTGCATGGGCGAACAGTGTAGATCCAGATCAGCCGGCACTCCGTTCAGTCTGATCAGGATCTAAACTTTTTGATTTGTTAGGTTATTTCTGACCAAAATGCGACCAGTGCAGATCCAGATCAGATGGCACGGATGTGCTGGCTGATCTGGGTCTACACTGGTGGTACACTTGTAAAATTGTGTAAATATGAAGGAAAGGGATAAATAAATATGACACTGATTGCCATGTTGTACAAAAACAATTTGTCCAGAATTTTTTTTATTAACTCACCTCACAATTTTTTAAACTTTTAAAATATTTTTTTATTACAACTCATGTCAGATCCTGTATATCTCTTAAAGTTTCATTTTTGACAGAATATCTAAATTAATCCTTTCCTCAATAGATACACCTTTATTGCATGGGCGAACATTTTAGATCCAGATCAGCTGTCACATCCGTGCCATCTGATCAGGATCTAAACTGTTCACTTTTTGATTTGTTAGGTTATTTCTAACCAAAATGCGACCAGTGCAGATCCAGATCAGATGGCATTTATGTGCTGGCTGATCTGGATCTACATTGCTTGCACATGCATAAAAATGTCTATATATGGAGGAAAAGGTTAATAAACTTATGACCGGTACTTCACATTTCCTTGGGATTTCATGTTAGAAATTATCCATCATTGAACTTTATAACTGAATTTCCCACTGGAAATATACATAACAGGCTATAGATGTGTCACATTCTGGAACTATCAAGAGATAAATTTCAAGTAAGATTGATTAACCCTTTCCTCCATAGACACACCTTTATTGTATGGGCAAACAGTGTAGATCCAGATCAGCCTGATCAGCAATGAATCTAAAAGCGAAAAGTTTAGATCCTGATCAGATGGCACTGATGTGTAAAAATGCGCATTTATGGAGGAAAGTGTTAACATATACTAAAAAAATGAAATATGCATATCAGGAATGGCCACATCCAGCATACACAGCCTCCCCACACAGCCAAAAAGTAGAGAGGAAAAGAGAGCATGGTATTACAAAAATCAGTTTCTAAATGGACGCCACAAACAAATAACGGAAGTGAGAACCGGAGGGGTTATTTAATTTTGCAGGGATCAAATTTTGCACAAAAGACTAAGTGACATTTAAATTCGAACAGTTTCATTATTTTTTCATGAAATTAAAATAGCCAATAGTTTATATCCCTGGTTTTGATTTTGCAGACTTCCTTGAGTATGAAGTATGCGAAAATTCAACCCCAGGAAATTTTGGAATATAATGAAATATAATATAATAGTCTCACTCTAAGCTATTCCGTGAGCTAGATATTAGATATTGAGTAATTTAGTAAAGGTAATTTAGTAATTAAGACTGATACTGCCACAAGATGTATTATCTTGAACTTTTTGTCACCCCAATTTCCTGCCTTGAAACTTTGTGGAGACAATCTTCTGATCAGATTGGAAATTAGGATAGCAGGGCCAAAGATCATAAAACTAAGTTTTGATATCAGTCTCATATCTCAAGGATCTGATTGGCTGAAATGACGACTGGTCGCCATTTCAGGCAATCAATTGCTTGAGATTTGAGACTGATCTCCAGATTTAGTTTTATGATTTGGGCACAGGATGTTTCAAGTTTTTTAATATATAAATAATGTTTTTTTTTATATCTTTACTTAGATGATAGCTAGCAATACAGTCAAACCTGTCTTCAGAGACAACTCAAGGGAAGACTCAAAAGTGGTCTTTAAAGAGAGGTGGTCTTTGTTCACAGTTTAATTTGTTCCTTAAATTGACGGGAAGCTAGCATAACAAGCAACCCTTTCTTCAAAGACCATTATGGGGAAATCTCAGAAGTGGTCTTAAAAGGCAGGTTGTCTTTATTAACAGCTTCATTTGTTAACCCTTTCGCTGCCAACGTCGAAAATCGGAATTGACGTAGTCAGCGCCGAGAGTTTTTTTACCACATAAACAAATACCAATACAAAGGTCAGAATGAGGCTGGTTATTTATAGATATATCAAATAATTACTATGTTTACATGAGAAAAAAAAAGCAATAACATTATTGGTCAATATTTGAATGATCTGCCTACGTCAGCATAGAAAGCCCCGCTTTGCATGCTGGTATATATATAGAAACGGTAGAAATGGCAAAAGCCGTCCATATGGCAAATACGCCGAAAATAACAGGGACGGCATATGCCATCCTTATGGCAGTGAAAGGGTTAATTAAATCAGTTTATGGGATGAATACCATCATCGTTCGAATATAAGCCGCACTCATGTTTAAGTCGCATCCCCCAAAAACCTAATACAAACAGGTGTAAAAGGCTTAACACAGTGTATAATCCGCGGCCATTTTTAGGACCTGTCAACATACTAACGGATTGGCATGTTTTAGTCGAGTTATATCGATCGAGACAATTGTTATGAATTAACACTTTCCTCCATACATACACCTTTATGGCATAGGTGAACAGTATAGTTAAAGATCAGCTGGCACTTCCATGCCATTTGATCAGGATTTGCAATGTTTGCTTATTGATTTATAAGTTATTTCTGACCAAAAAGCAAAAGGTGCAGATCCTGATCAGATTGCATGGATCTTCTTGCTTATCTAGATCTACACTGGTCACACATGCTTAAAAATGTATGTATGAGGAAAGTGTTAATTCCACTTTATCTTCTGACCAATACAACTCTGACACCTCTCTCTTACCCTCTCTTTATAAATGATATATACTCTGTTTTGTTGTGATTGATTGTAATGTGAGACTATAATGTTGTAACCGAAGTCTAACCGCTGCACTTAAGATAGACTCTACGGTAGGGTAGAAGGATTTTGGACTATCAGAATTGAACCAGATTTAATGAAGTAACTACAATTAAAACGTTTAAACACTTTTATTGCAAGTAAACCACATGCAACGCTAGTAAAGATTGAAAATTTAACTAGTGTTATTAAATGTTTAAATACTGTCTTGTTGTTATTGAAACCACTTGCCACGATAGTTAAAAGTGAAGTTTACTATTGTTATTAAATGTTAAAGCCTGTATTGTTGTTATTGAAACCACTTACCACAATAGTTAAAAGTAAAGTTTACCATTGTCATGAAATGTTAAAGACTGTATTGTTGTTATTGAAACCACACTATGTCCACATGGATAAAACAAGTGTTAAGTTGGATCTGCAGGTAAACTGTGCGGATGTGAGTCACTTGTACGGAACTAAATTGCATGTATTACCACAAATGCACCCTGTCTGGTTTTGTACGGATTGGAACGGTTTATACGGAGTTTTACTGCTTACTGTTGCTGGTTTGGTCAACTCGTATAGATCTGGACAACACACAAGTACTGAACTTTACACATCTAGACTGCTCACAATTACCGACTAGACGAACAGTACAGATCTGGACTTCTTGTACGGATCTGTACAACAGCTTGTGCAGATTTATAACACTTGTACCGATTTACAACACTTGTACGGATTTACACCACTTGTACGGATTTGTCCAATCCCAAAGACATCAGTAGTTGGATGAGCTTCTATTATTTTTAGAACTGTTTCTCAGTATGGATTTTCTGTGCGGAAGTTTTGTGTGGGTTCATACAGCTTGTGTGGATCTGTACAGCTTGTATGGATTTTGACGGCTCGCGGAATAGTTAACTCCCGCAATAACAATTGACAGCATATGAGTTTGAAGTTATAAGAATATTATTATGTGCGGATTCCACCTGAGGTTCTTGTACGGATGCATGGATGTTTCTTTTTTTTCTTTTACGGTGACCTAATGTGCCGATCCAGCGGCTGGGAAGCAGCTGACTGAATGATTTTTGCAGTATTTATAAACTTTGCGCATTAATCTTGTACAGCAAAATTCCCATAATCGGCCAATCAGAATGCTGTACGGATTAAGCTACCCATTGGAAACAAAGCGCTGTCAAAGAACTCCAGTGTTCATGCGTCAAGTAAATAGATCCGTACAAACCCGATTTCAATGCAATATTATTGAAAACCATCGGTTGTCTAATACTCAGCAGAAAAAGTGGTTCAAACTGGGTATTACTGTAATTAAAATGGATTGTGCCCATTTCATGTCGTCTGTATCAACAGGAACTTGTTTCCGCACAATTTGTAGGAATATTTATACTGCTTGAATCACAACTGTAATGTGATTATTCCGGATAAACACAGACGCTTTTGAATCACTGTTCAAAGGTAAATCAGTGAGAATTATGAATTATAACTTATGTGCAGCAATTTAACTAACATATTGTATTTTAATATGTTTTTGCAATCTGGCAATCCGCACAAGGCATTTTTCAAGCCTTGTATTAAAAGTTTTACAGCAACCTATGTCCAAAAATGTTCATCTAGTTATCTAGCATGTTGTTTGATACTGGAATAATTCGGGAATAGCTGTTAATGACATAACAGGTTCATCCTGTTACACTCATAATATTATGTCAACTGAAATATGTATTGATTGAACTCTTGCTTTTTAGCTCACCTGAGCCAGAGGTTCATGATCAGCTATTGTGTTTTACTGTGCATCAGTCCGGGTCTGAAACATGTTAAGAAAATATTGGAATACCTGTAAATTTGCCTCACATCTAGAAATTAGAACATTTAATATGTTAAGTTTAATGGTACGTTCATCGCAGGGATGCTCTGTGGTCAATATACACATGTTAATCGTTTCACCACTATTGTATGTGACAGACTTGTAGACTTTATATTTTGGAATTAAAAAAATGAAGGTACAACTGTAAATTTAATTGTGGTGCAGGTGCACTAATAGAATGTATTGAAATGTCTGTTGCATTAATTTATATATTCAACATATACATTTACTGGTGCTCTCGTAATTTATGTTGTAGGAACACCTTCAATGCCTATTACCGTCATTGTCTGAATATAAGCCGCACTTTTTTCCCAGAATTTGGCGGTAAGAAGTTGGGGGTGCGGCTAATACACAGGTTTGGCTGCTTATAAATACATTATAAGCAATTTTGATCTGTTCCATCAGGTTTGGGGGCAGTGCCGCTTATACATAAGTGCGGCTTATATTCGAACAATGACGGTATGTTTCATTTTCGCCAGGGTTTAAATTCCACACCTTTGACCTAGCACAAAATACTGGAAAATTAAACCTGAGGGAAGGAAAATGAACACAGTAGTTTTCTCCAATCTTGGCTAATTTTATGACATTAATGCCAGTACTGTCTTTGATCATTAGTGAAGGATAGTCTCTTAACAACTTGGAAACAAAAAGAAACCACTTTGTGTCATTGAAACCATTATTTATCTTGCATGATAATTCCCAAGAGATTGTCGAGATTGACTGATCTGTCAGCAGATTAGACCATTCCTGGTACTTAATTCATTATCGTCAACTTATTGTCATCTTAAACTAAGTTCTACCTTTGCTGTGATCTCTCAGGAATTGATTTATTAATGCTCACAGACTTGACAAAAAATAAAAGAGTTGTATTGTTTTGTTTCTGGAATATTTTGGTAAATTAAATACTTCTTTGTGGAATTTGGTATTTATCCTATTAACAAATATTCATTCTGTCTGATCAGGATATACACTGTTGGCTTTACAATTCATCAGGTTATTATATCACCTTAGATAACACTTTAATAAGGTTTTTTTCATATCTGTAGTAGGTATGTACTGTAAAACGCTTAAATTTCGCAAGGTCAGAATTTCGTGATTTTTTTTTTCAAAAATCAGCTTTTTTCTTTATTCACTTTTTTATTAAATCATGACAATGTTGGATTTCAATGGCAATCCCCCATGCTGGGTGTACATGCAAGAATAAAAAGAAAACAAACAACATAATTTACGGAAATATTCATTTATATTTTTTGCCAAATATATATTTAAAATATAATATTAAAAGGCAATAATATTTCTGATTTTTCTAAATGTTATATGCACGGATATATGGCCAATTCTCGTATTATCGTGCATCCTCGTATTATCGTGAATCTTGCATTTATCCTCTTAAATCCTATTATAATTATCGTGCATCCTCGTATTATCGTGAATCTCGCATTTATCCTCTTAAATCCCTAAGCAACCGTTTGCAGGCGCGGTTATTTCTTCCAGATCAGTCCACCATCTTAAGAAGACAACAAAAATGCGTAAAAAACCTGTAAAAGCTTTTTTTCCCGCAAAAAATACTAAAAAACCTGAAATTATCACTTGTTTTCAAAACAAACCAAGTTTGACCTTCTGTGTAATGTTTTAGTTATTTCTGTTTGAGCAGTGCCTTACTTTTGGTGTGCAGTGTAGGTAAATGTTATATGCACGGAATTATGGGTAATTGGATATTATAAAAAGAGGGCAGATGCCATGTTTTGAAAATGAAAGTAGGTCAATTGTAAGTGGTTTACTGATGTTAAATGGATTGGAAATTAAAAGATAAACTTTTGAAGTTCTTTTTTATGCCCCCGAAGGGAGGCATATAGTAATCGGACCGTCCGTCTGTCCCTCCGTCCGTCCGTCCGTCCGTCCGTCCGAAATAATCTTGTCCTCACTTCTTCTCCAAAACCCCTTGAGGGATTTCTTTCAAACTTCACAGGAGTGTTTGTCACCAAGCCTAGTTGTGCATATCGTCAAGAATTTCTTCTCGGATTATTTTTGGCTGAGTTATGGCCCTTTTTAGCAAAATCTTGTCCTCGCTTCTTCTCTAAAACAGCTTGAGGGATTTCATTGAAACTTCACAGGAGTGTTTGTCACCAAGCCTAGTTGTGCATATCATCAAGAATTTCTGCTCGGATTATTTTTGGCTGAGTTATGGTCCTTTTTAGCAAAATCTTGTCCTCGCTTCTTCTCTAAAACAGCTTGAGGGATTTCATTGAAACTTCACAGGAGTGTTTGTCACCAAGCCTAGTTGTGCATATCGTCAAGAATTTCTGCTCGGATTATTTTTGGCTGAGTTATGGCCCTTTTTAGCAAAATCTTGTCCTCGCTTCTTCTCTAAAACAGCTTGAGGGATTTCATTGAAACTTCACAGGAGTGTTTGTCACCAAGCCTAGTTGTGCATATCGTCAAGAATTTCTGATCGGATTATTTTTGGTGGAGTTATGGGCCTTTTTACCTAACCCTAACCCTAAACCCTAACCCTAACCCTAAGGTAAATTTTGTTAACGCAATTAGAGGTTACATTTTTTGTCCGATTGTCATGAAATTTGGTATGAATATTGATATTGATGATTTCTACACAAATTATTAAAATCATGTTGTTAAATTGACCAGGGGCCCTGCCCTGGGGATTTTAATTTTTTTCTTTTAAATTCTGTTTTTAACCTTTGATTTTTTACAGTTATTAACCAGATTTTGACACAACCTTTATACCATCTTAAAATTCAATCTTTCCTGAACAATTTATTCACTGGTTGTTCAGGGATAAAATTTGAAACAAAAATTTTAGAAGCAGGGTGAAAATTTCAAGTGTCAAAATCCAATATTTCTACCTGTCTTCAGCTATATTTAGGTATGATGTTTACCAATAGTATTACTGGTACAGTTGCTGGACAATGACCTGAAGACATTTGCTGCTTAGATCTGTGTTATGCAATATTAAGAACTTTGCTCTGGAAGATTTTATAGGGTAAATTTTGTCATTTTATGGATAGTGACAAATAAACTTTCTTCCTTTATAGCACTTTGAAAATCAGGCTTTTCTGAATATGTTATTCACAGTTTTTTAAGTAAAACAACAACAAGAACAACAACAACAAATTTGTAGCACATTCTCAAAATGTTAAGACTAAATTTAATAGAATTTTCTTGTTAAAACTCTAGCGGTCACATTTTTTCTCCGATTGTCATGAAACTTGGTCAGGATGTTTGTCCCAATGATTTCACAGACGAGTTTGAATATGGGTCATCTGGGTTCAAAAACTAGGTCACTGTTTCTAAAAATAGAATTTTATTGTTTACACTCTAGCAGTCACATTTTTGCTCCGATTGTCATGAAACTTGGTCAGGATATTTGTCCCAATGATTTCTCGGACGAGTGTAGGTTATAGTTCATATATTGGAATTGTATGCGAAATTAAAACCAAGTGAGCCGAAGGCGAATGCAGGTTTTAATTCGCATACAATTACAATATATGAACTATAACTTGCTTACAGTTCACCCGCCCCTTTCATGTCGGAGAGCGAGCCAGACAGATTTGATTGACATTTGACAGCTTGAGTCGCGTTCAAGAGCTCATTGTTTGGGCAGACGATTCCATTCTGTAAATTGTCAGCTGATTATGTCACTCTTACTATTGATTTGACCGGGAAAGGTGCATGTCAGGTCACAGAGTATACTGAATCCAAAAATGGAGAATTTTCAGTTGGATTATGACTTCGATTTTGAAGATGATACCATTTTTGATGAAATAACTAATCATTATTCAATAGATACTACATTATCACAGTTGCTGACAGTGGACACTCAGCAGGTGGTGACAGAAGGCGTGAAAAATGCTGAGAAAGGTAATTTGTTTCAGACTTTCAAATTGAATAATAGTTATATCTGTGCGTTCTGAAATGAACAAAAACACATTAATAACGTTCCTTGAAAGTTTGTACTATTATTTGTTGTATTATTTGCTACGATTATATGATTTTCAATGTATTTTATGTTTCAGCCTTTGTACATGATCAACCGGTGCCACAAGTTGCGAACGGGCGGTTTGCAGCGCCGTTGTCGGAATCCGAGATTGAGAACAAGAAGAAGGAGACGATTCTGAAAAACACACAGAGCGCCAACTCGTGGGCAACGGCCGTCTGGCGAGACTGGGCGAGGTTCCGGAATACGCATGACTCCACAATCCAGGAAGTAGGAAGTCCCATTCCCGAGGACATTGTAGCATGGATTTTTGGATGCAACGCTTTGTCCATGAAATCCGCCGACAAGACGGCAAACCATACCCACCAGAGACGTTGAAGCAAATTACGGCGGGACTACAGCGTTATTTAAGAAATGAAAAAAATATGCCTGTCAATTTTTTCAAGTGCGACGATCCCACTTTTGCTGGATTTTACAAGGCTCTTGATTGTAGAATGCGCGAACTAACTAACGAAGGTGTGGGTTTAGAGAAGAAAAGTGCTAGTCCTGTGTTAGTAACCGACGAGAAACAATTTTGGGACACCGGGGTTTTTTCCATGGATTCTGCCGTCGGATTAAGCAACGCTGTTTTCTATTATAATGGAAAAGTGTTTGGATTAAGAGGAGGGAACGAACATATTGGTCTGTTAGCAGAACAATTTTCTTTTGGATATGACACTGCCAACCAGCGGAAATTCGTCAAGTATACCCCTCGAATTCGCAAGAATGCTCAAGGGGGACTGAAACAGTCTAAAGCGATGTCGTCGTTGATGACGCCGATAGTTCATTAAGACAGGCCCGGAAGTGAGTGTTCTGTTTATAACATATTTGAAAAGTATCTTGCTTTGATTCCTAAAGTTGGATCTTTTTATAGAAAGCCACTGGACGGGTTTAGATTCAGTGCTAATAACATTGCTCAACGTGATTTAAAAGGTATGATGAAAAGATTCTTTTCTGAAGCCGGAATTTCTACAGATAACCGGAACATTTCAAACCATTCCGGACGTGTCACGTTGTGCTCGATGCCATATGATCAGAAATTTAGCGACAAATCAGTGATGAGCAGGTCCAAACACTCATCAAATTCAGTACACGTGTACCAAAAAGAGGATTTTTCTTTAAGTGATAACATTTGTTTGGCATTGGAACCACGAGAAACATCGACTTCCAAACCTGTGAAATGCGAACAACAAAGTACGCCATGTATGCCATTGACAGAAATAAACAACAATATTCCTAGTTTTATGGACAAAAAAGACATTGTATGTCATGATTCTGGGATTGGGAATGATATTTTGGAAATAAAAGTTCCCTCCAATGTTTCCGTCATTGTTATCGAAAAGGACGGGAAAAAGATGAAGTTGGAGCTGTAAATCTATACGTAGTCACCAATATGCTATGTTTATAAATTCCTTGAATAAAATTGTTTTAAACTTGCGTTTTATTACCCTCTGCCTCTCCCATCTCGTAATAAACTCGCCCGAAATGGGCAGAGCATATATCATTTCTAATTTTAGAGCGACGCAATATTGACTCAATAAGTCAGTTATTGGTGTCACCAATAACCCAATATATGAAATAAATCGAGCTAGAAATTCAAAAATGCAAGGGTTGTGATTGGCTGAAAAAGTAGGGTGAACTGTAAGTTTGAATATGGGTCATCTGGGTCCAAAAACTAGGTCACTGTTACTAAAAATAGAATTTTCTTGTTAACATTCTAGCGTTCACATTATTGCTATGATTGTCATGAAACTTGGTCAGGATGTTTGTCCCAATGATTTCTCAGACGAGTTCGAATATGGGTCATCTGGGTCCAAAAACTAGGTCACTGTTACTAAAAATTAGAATTTTCTTGTTAACACTCTAGCGGTCACATTTTTGCTCCGATTGTCATGGAACTTTCTCAGGATGTTTGTCCAAATGATTTGTCAGATGAGTTCGAATATGGATCATCTGGGTCCAAAAACTAGGTCACTGTTACTTAAAAAAGAATTTTCTTGTTTACACTCTAGCAGTCACATTTTTGCTCCAATTGTCATGAAACTTGATAAGGAAGTTTGTCCCAATGATTTCTCAGACGAGTTCGAATATGGGTCATCTGGGTCCAAAAACAAGGCCACTGTTACTAAAAATTGAATTTTCTTGTTAACACTCTAGCGGTCGCATTTTTGCTCCGATTTTCATGAAACTTGGTCAGGATGTTTGTCCCAATGATTTCTTGGATGAGATTGAATATGGTTCATCTTGGTCCAAAAACTAGGTCACTGTTACTAAAAATAGAATTTTCTTGTTAACACTCTAGCGGTCACATTTTTTGCTCCGATTGTCATGAAACTTGGTCAGGATGTTTGTCCCAATGATTTCTCGGACGAGTTTGAATATGGGCCATCTGGGTCCCAAAACTAGGTCACTGTTACTAAAAATAGAATTTTCTTGTTAACACTCTAGCGGTCACATTTTTGCTCCGATTGTCATGAAACATGGTCAGGATGTTTGTCCCAATGATTTCTCGGACGAGTTTGAATATGGGTCATCTGGGTCCCAAAACTAGGTCACTGTTACTATAAATAGAATTTTCTTGTTAACACTCTAGCGGTCACATTTTTGCTCCAATTGTCATGAAACATGGTCAGGATGTTTGTCCCAATGATTTCTAGGAAGAGTTTGAATATGGGTCATCTGGTTCCAAAAACTAGGTCACTGTAACTAAAAATAGAATTTTCTTGTTAACACTCTAGCAGTCACACTTTTGTTCTGATTGTCATGACACTTGGTCAGGATGTTTGTCCCAATGATTTCTCGGACGAGTTTGAATATGGGTAATCTGGGTCCAAAAACTAGGTCACTGTTACTAAAAATAGAATTTTCTTGTTAACACTCTAGAGGTCACATTTTTGCTCCGATTGTCATGGAACTTTCTCAGGATGTTTGTCCCAATGATTTCTCTGACAAGTTTGAATATGGGTCATCTGGGTCCAAAAACTAGGTCACTGTTACTAAAAATAGAATTTTCTTGTTAACACTATAGCGGTCACATTTTTACTCTGATTGTCAGATTGTAAAGAAACTTGGTCAGGACATATGTCCCAGATATTAATTGGACGAGTTCGAATATGGGTCACCTGGGGTCAAAAACTAGGTCACTGTTACTAAAAATAGAAAAATCTTGTCCAGGCTGTAAATTTGTTATTTCTCATTGGATTTTAAAATAACTTGGCTCAAATGTTTACCATGACAAGGTGTAGTTTCGCGTACAATACCCATGCCTGTTGGTCCAAGGTCAAGGTCACTGTTACTAAAAATAAAATTTTCTTGTTTGGGCTGTTAATTCCTAATGAATGGAGTGATTTCAAAATAACTACATAAATGTTCACCATGACAAGGGGCTGTGTTGCTTACAATACCCATGCCAGTAGGTCAAAGGTCAAGGTCACTGTTACTAAAAAAAGCATTTTCTTTTCCAAGCTATAGATTTGTTGTTTCTTATTGGATTTTAAAATAACTTGGTGTATATGTCCACCAGAAAATCCTTGAACTGATATGTAGTATTACTTTTATTTTCAAATCACAGTCCCCATCTGTCTCTCCCTTTTTTCCTCTTTTTATCCCTAATTAGGTTGTTACTGGGTTTTTTTGGGGTTTTTTTTACGCGCATTACACCATCTATCTTGACTTTGAATTACTTTTTTTGCATGTTAAGTCAGTAAAGGTTAGTAAGTTATTGGACTCTTATGAAAATTAACTTAATGATTTTGTCTTTTTTGTGAAATATCATTATTATTTAGATGCCTATTTTAGAGCTGTGTGTTCACAGCTCAGAGTGAAATATTTTAATGTCTAATAATACTAAAGGGGTAGAATAAATTGTAGGTCTACTACTGTGTGTGGACCATAAAAACTAAATATGAACCAATTTTACCAAGATTATGGAAAATCCATATATTTTATGACTTGTTGCTCATGAATTTTAGTGTGTTAGTATAGTTCAAGTTAAAAAGTTAATATTTGCAAACATTAATATTTTCATTCTGATATGTGATCAGGCACCTTCAATCTCAATTCGAAGGATTTCATTGTCTTTTTAGTTATGTAAGTTAGCTGTTGTTTGACCTGCAAGTCAAGACCTCCAGTACAGTTTTGCTAGATTGAAGTAGGTGTTTGTGTAAAATCAGCTTTAATATCTAGCACTGACAAACAAAAATAGAATTTCCCTGAGGTGGTCTTCTCTTCAGGTCAGACAATACAATGTAATGATATTTCCTGATATAGTTAGACTAAGTTCTCATGTACTTTGTAGTAATGTAAAGAACATAATTATGTATTGATGTGCTGTGTATTATGATAAATAACCTTTCTGAAAATAAAAATAATTACAAAAAAAATATGTTCACCATATTGAGACGTTGGGTCTCGTACAACACAACTTTGTTGTACTCAGGTGAGTGATAAAGGGCCATCATGGCCCTCTTGTTCATATTACCCAAATCATATGTAGTAAGGTCCATACCTCTAATAATCATTTTCCAGGATAATCTCCCCAATAATCTTAAAATTTTCTAAAAAAAATGTTATATTTAACTTTATTCAACTATATATTTACTGCAGACTTGAAACATATGATCCTTTCATCTTTCACATTATATGCATGCAGTATGCTTTGTCTTCCACAAGCATATTTTTCATTACATATGTTTATTTATTACATATGTATACCTATTCGATTTCAAAGCTGCATTTCGGGGGCATACGTATGTCAATTTCAAGTGACAGCTCTTGTTGTATGTTATAAACACTGTAACATTTGAATTCAAAAAATATTTTTTCAATTGAATTTTAAGCTGCACGATAATACGGGTTTCCAGCATACTTATTTTTGGATATATGGAAACTTGTCATACATTTGTGGTATTAATGTATTCGTGAGGCTAATATTAGGGAAAATAAATCTTAATGCGAGAAAAACAGGTTTTCTGTATGCAAAATTCTGAAGTGCTCTGGGTATCATTTCTATTATTGCAATTTTAATGAAATATGTTTTCAGGTTAAGTGTGAAAAAGAAAATTGTATCATTGAATCATTTTACTCATTTAGTTCCATCATATTCCAAATTACCATACTGACAGGGGTTAAATTCAGAAAATAAAAGAAAATTTAATTCATAGAATCGATTTCCAGTGTGCGTTGTTTGATAATTGATTTTGAGAGAGGAAAGAATTATATTTGGTATTATGAGTTTTGTCCACTCTCATCCGCTCATTTTTTACTCTCGTCGTGTACTTTGCTAAAATTCCTTTTCTTCAGATTGTTTGCATTTTGTATTTAAAAACATTTGGTCCAGGGCGTGGCTACAATAAAAGCTGCCAATTAAGGAATGAATCAACAACATCGGTAACAACAAGAGTGATAACTGTTGTTTGACTATTTTTTGAGTTATGCCCCTTTCTAATGCAACTTTAACATGAAACTTAATGTTGGCTTCAACTTTGAAAGTACTTGTCCTATTCACTTCATACTTGGAATATATCATCTTCATGAACTACAACATCGGTTACAACAAGAATGATAACTCCTGTTTTACTTTTTTTGAGTTATGCCCCTTTCAAATGCAACTTTAACATGAAACTTAATGTTGCCTTTATCTTTGAAAGTACTTGTCCTATTCACTTTGTGGTAAAGCTACTTTTTGGTGTTACGGTCGTTGCGTAATTTTGTATGACCTTACATAGAGTTATGTAATTTAGAATTTAAATGTATTTAAAAGTAAGGTCAATTTAAATTATTAATAATTTTAAAATAATACGGGAGGTTTTGAACTGTAACACTTAAATGCGTTGTCAGGATGACACCACCGGCTGTAAAATATGTACTGATAAGCCCAGCCAAGAAACTTAACTCAGTAAATGTTAATGGTTTTCTTTAATGTGAAATCTGTACTTAATCTACATTGAAAAGAAACAACAGTCTTGTTTTGACGAATTGTAATGTAAAAAGAACTAAATCTAAATCATGAACATAATTATGTACATTACATGAAATAATACAAAGTATTTACATTATATCAGTGCCAGCCAAGTCTTAAAGAAAATAACCTTAATCTTAAATTGAGTGATTCTGGCCTAAGAACAAATGTGAAATTTAATAAAGACCTTTTAACGCGCTCAAGAAAGTACAGTTGACCAACGGATAGCTCGCAGGTCTACCAGTCAGGGTCTAACAACCATAAGTTCCCATATAATGATATAGCCAGGAGTTTAAAACCAAAAGGGATTAAAAACCCAGTCTATAACACAGAAACAAAGACAAAGTCTTTGTTGAAAAGAGGTCTATTTAGTTATGAATAATTACTTAAATGCCAAAGTTCCAAAAGTCTATAATTAAATCTATCTATCTAATTAAATGCCAAAGTTAAAGCTTCTTTTCTGCTTTAATGTAAATAAAACAATAATTTAGAAATAATTCCCCCAAATTCACTTATTAATCTAAGTTTTAGAATTTAGAAATTACATTTTAAATAGCTATGATCTTAAGGATCAAGCACTTGAGTTTTAGTTGTTACATTTTAGAATATTGTGGCCAGAATGATAAATTCAACAGAAATTCTGGTTTTTTAGCAATAATGGTATCTCCCACTGGAGTAATCCATTATTAACCAATCAAAATGCACTAAAATAATATAATCTATAAACAAAGATAACTGGATTAAACAATTATCCATTAAATCATATTTGTGCACTTATTTGTACCATAAATAACATTAAAACATTTTATAACATATAAGATGGATAAATCAATGTTAAATCTGCACAACAAAGTATTTTAAGTATGCATATAAAACAAGGCAAATTTTGTATCCTTACTCTATAAAAACAAAGGAAAGTAGTTCCTCAGCAATGAGAAATAGTCCCTTAAAAGATTACTGAATTCAACTGAATACACTTACTTTCTCAGACAGTTCTATTTAAATATCATCTTGTTATGAGAAAATGCAGTTAAAACAAAATAATGCATTTAGGGTTAAAGTATTAATGATGAGTCATATAGTTACATAGGCCTAAGCCTGAATTTAAGTACAGTAGCAGTTGCTTCCCTTGGCAATGCTTTAATTACCATAGTAATACTAATATAGGATATATAGGAAATGTGATTATATATGAAAGATACTTAAAATGGTATTATGGCAAATGACATAATAGATTGCACAATAATACATAATCTGGTGTTACTAAATTCCAACTTTACCACAACTTCATACTTGGAATATATCATCATCATGAACAACAACATCGGTAACAACAAGAGTGATAACTAGTGTTTGACTATTTTTTGAGTTATGCCCCTTTCTAATGCAACTTTAACATGAAACTTAATGTTGCCTTTAACTTTGTACTTGTCCTATTCACTTCATACTTGGAATATATCATCATCATGAACTACAACATCGGTTTCAACAAGAATGATAACTCCTGTTTTACTTACTTTGAGTTATGCCCCTTTCAAATGCAACTTTTACATGAAACTTAATGTTGCCTTTATCTTTGAAAGTACTTGTTCTATTCACTTCATACTTGGAAATTATCATCATCATGAACAACAACATTTGGTTACAACAAGAATGATAAATCCTGTATGACTATTTTTGAGTTATGCAACTCAAAAATAGTCATACAGAACAAAAAGTTCAACTTTAACATGAAACTTAATGTTGCCTTTAACTGTGTTAGTACTTGTCCTATTCACTTCATACTTGGAATATATCATCATCATGAACAACAACATCTGTTACAACCAAGAATGATTACTTCTGTTTGACTAGTTTTGAGTTATGCCCCTTTCAAAGGAGACTTTAACAAGAAACTGTGGCATATACTTTAAAGTACTTGTTCTATTCATTTTATACTCGGAATATATAATCTTCATGAATAATGCCATCAGTGGCAACAAGAATGATAACTCCTGTTTAAATATTTTAATTGTTATGCCCCTTTCAAATGCAACTTTAACATTAACTTAATGTTGCCTATAAATTTGAAAGTGCTTTTCCTTTTTAGCTCACCTGAGCACGAAGTGCTCATGGTGAGCTTTTGTGATCGCCTGATGTCCGTCGTCCGTCCGTGCGTCGTCAACTTTTTCTTCAAACGACTTCTTCTCCTGAACTCCTGGGCCAATCTTGCTGAAACTTGGCAGGAATGTTACCTGCATGAAGCTTTACCAAAATTGTTCAAATGGTTCCAGTCCATTGCCTATCTAGGTCACAGAGGTTAAAAATAGATTTTGAACATGAAATTTTAAAAAATCTTCTTCTCTGAAACCGTAAGGCCTAGAACTTTGATATTTGCTGTGTAGCATCACCTAGTGGTCCTCTACCAAGATTGTTCAAATTATAGCCCTGGGGTCAAAATTGGCCCCGCCCCAGGCGTCACTTGATTTTACATAGACTTATATAGGAAAAACTATAAAATCTTCTTGTCTGAAACCACGAGGCCTAGAGCTTAGATATTTGGCATTTAGCATCCTCTAGTGGAACTCTACAAAGTTCGTTCAAATTATTTCCCTGGGGTCAAAATTGGCCCCGCCTCAGGGGTCACTTCATTTTGCATAGACTTATATAGGAAAAACTTTAAAAATCTTCTTGTCTGAAACCACAAGGCCTAGAGCTTAGATATTTGGCATTTAGCACCCTCTAGTGGAGCTCTACAAAGATTGTTCAAATTATTTCCCTGGGGTCAAAATTGGCCCCGCCCCAGGGGTCAGTTCATTTGACATAGACTTATATAGGAAAAACTTTAAAAATCTTCTTGTCTGAAACCACAAGGCCTAGAGCTTAGATATTTGGCATTTAGCATCCTCTAGTAGAACTCTACAAAGTTTGTTCAAATTATTTCCCTGGGGTCAAAATTGGCCCCGCCCTAGGGGTCACTTCATTTTGCATAGACTTATATAGGAAAAACTTAAAAAGTCTTCTTGTCTGAAACCACAAGGCCTAGAGCTTAGATATTTGGCCTTTAGCACTTTCTAGTGGAAGTCTACAAAGATTGTTTAAATTATGTCCCTGGGGTCAAAATTGGCCCCACCCCAGGGGTCACTTCATTTGACATAGACTTATATAGGAAAAACTTTAAAAATCTTCTTGTCTGAAACCCCAAGGCCTAGAGCTTAGATATTTGGCATTTAGCATACTCTAGTGGAACTCTACAAAGTTTGTTCAAATTATTTCCCTGGGGTCAAAATTGGCCCCGCCCCAGGGGTCACTTCATTTTGCATAGACTTATATAGGAAAAACTTAAAAAATCTTCTTGTCTGAAACCACAAGGCCTAGAGCTTAGATATTTGGCATTTAGCACCCTCTAGTAGAACTCTACAAAGATTGTTCAAATTATTTCCCTGGGGTCAAAATTGGCCCCGCCCCAGGGGTCACTTCATTTGACATAGACTTATATAGGAAAAACTTAAAAAATCTTCTTGTCTGAAACCACAAGGTTAGAGCTTAGATATTTGGCATTTAGCATCCTCTAGTGGAACTCTACAAAGTTTGTTCAAATTATTTCCCTGGGGTCAAAATTTGCCCCGCTCTAGGGGTCACTTCATTTTGCATAGACTTATATAGGAAAAACTTTAAAAATCTTCTTGTCTGAAACCACAAGGCCTAGAGCTTAGATATTTGGCATTTAGCACCCTCTAGTGGAACTCTACAAAGATTGTTCAAATTATTTCCCTGGGGTCAAAATTGGCCCCGCCCCAGGGGTCACTTCATTTTACATAGACTTATATAGGAAAGACTTTAAAAATCTTCTTGTCTGAAACCACAAGGCCTAGAGCTTAGATATTTGGCATTTAGCATCCTCTAGTAGAACTCTACAAAGATTGTTCAAATTATTTCCCTGGGGTCAAAATTGGCCCCGCCCCAGGGGTCACTTCATTTTATATAGACTTGTATAGGAAAAACTTTAAAAATCTTCTTGTCTGAAACCACAAGCTGAGAGTACTTTTGTACTCAGGTGAGCGATATAGGGCCATCATGGCCCTCTTGTTACTTAATACTTGGAATATAATTATATATCACCTGCATGCAAATAGCCATTGGTGAAAACAAGAATGATAACTCAGGTTTTACCATTTTTAGTTAAGCTCCTTTCGAATGCAATTTAGGTGACACTAGTGTTCAGTAGCGGAACACCAAATTCTTGTTTAAAGTGTGCAAAGCCCGACGACAAAGTGAAAGATGGCACACTTTTTCGAGGCAACTCGTGGCAAAACGTGCGTGCTCTGCGATGTCACATGTCAAAAAATTGTGTAACGTCCAATAAATTGTGAAAGTCTCTACTGTAGTCTTTTAAAGTAATATGTCACACTGTTTACCATAAGAAATTATTATTATTTAGATAAATAAGCATCGTAGAGGACGAAGTTGAAGTGTAAATATAAACTATTGGACTTTGCACAATGTTCTTTCTTTTGACATTGACAAACATGAATACAAGTTTCTGTGACAAAGCATACCTTCATTCGCTATGTTTTTTAATGTGGCTGATCCAACAGGCATGTGGCTGTTCCAACAGCCATTCACAAATATCACAAATTCTCCTCTATATTTTGGTAAGAATTAAAAATATTTATGGGTGTAAATATAAGAATTGACCAAATCTTTTATTGCATTGATTGAAATATGAAAAAACATTTTGGATGTTTACTTCCAACAACCCAAATGTTTTCCATATTCTGATGAAAGGAATAAAATAATGCTTCTCTCCTTTTTTCAGAAATTAAGCTTGTGTTCCTATAAAACAAGATCATATCTAATTTTTTATCAGTTAAAGATTTTATTAAATCCTCCAAAATTACTAGTTCTAATTATTACTTTGTCTTATATACAAAATAGTTTATCTCCAATGATGGCAGTGTGATTAGTAACTCTGATGTACCTCTTGTGTGTAAATCCATTTTAGGACATTTTTTGGAAGAAACTAATTGATGGCCTGTGCCAGAAAAACATAATAAATGTTAATTATTAGATTTTAATTCCAAAAGCGTTCTTCCTTGCAATTTCGTAAAATAATAGCGTTGCGTGTCAATCTTAACAATTTGTTGGTTTTACTCAGAACATTTATTTTCACATAATTGTTTAAGAAAAAGTGACGCGGGGAAATTGATGGTGATAAATATGGAAATTAAATCCGCAGATATTAGATTTTGCTTGTGTCAATTGGTATCGGTAAATGAATATGTTGACAAGAGAATTTGTTGAAGGCATGTTTTTGTGTCGCCTGTGATTGTCTGGATTGCAGCAAACTGGAAATAGTCTTAACCCTTTCGTCCACAGATTTACAGTGAAACCCCTCTATAACGGACACCTAAGGGACTGAAGGAAAGAGTCGTAAATACCGGGTTGTCTTTTATTGTGGGTTTGAATAAAAAAGAAGAGACAATATTTGTTCTTTAAAACATTGCCTGTAATACAGGGGTGCCTGTAATATCAAGTGTCCGTAATCAGGGGTTTTACTGTACCTTTATGGATGTATGGCATGGATGTGCCAGCTAATCTGAATCTACTCTGTTTGCCCACAAGATAAAGGAGTATCTCTTAGAGTTAAAGTGTTATTGTAGCACCATTACAAGAGATGTCGAAATTTAATGTCACACCCTTGCATTGCAGTAAATATTGTATACTCCTAGACCAGTTTTCAACTGTGTTCTTAAAATTATATTATCTTGTATTGAATCATCACAGAACAACCTCCTTTGAATGAAATACCAACATTTTGATGTTTTGTATTTCTTTATATACAATGAAACCTTGACGCATGAGAACTGCTATTTCTATCATTAATAAAGGGGTAGATTCACGAAGGCTCAAAATTGGCCTAAAATTATCTCAATGTTTCAAATTGCATTTACATCACTGAAAGTGTGCTTTTTATAATCTGTAATGGTTGTTTTCTTGAAAAGATAAAAAGTGAAGATGAACCCATAAACTAAAATAAAAAATTAAGTATGTCATATTTGTCTGAAATTTGAAAATGTTTGCCAAAATGCAATTTTTTGTTAAATTTTCATCATATTTTGGTGATTTTCATATTGGGCACAGGCTTCGACCAAACTAATTTAAAGAATTTTCTTTGTATAAATGTGTGCTGAATTCATGGTTAAAATTTGATTTTGGTCGAGGTGTGTGCCCTTATCGAAATCCTCTAAAATCTGCTGTGAAAATGGACAAAAATATGAATTTTTGCACATTTTCCTCATTTTTAGCAATTTTGATGGCCCCTTGTCAAACACCTTTAGCAGTAATCAATATAAAATTTTAAGATATGAAAAGTATAACTTTTTATGTATTCAATGGCATTAAAATTTAAGATATTTAACAAAATTTAAAATTTTACATATTTTTTGCCAATATTAGGCCTTCGTGAACCTACTCCTTTGCCAAAAAAGCAATTTCTTGAGTAATAAAAAATCAATTCTGTTTTAAATACCATAAAATTCCTTTAAAATGCCCCCAGGGGTGTTACATTTTCTTAAATGGGGCGCTTAATATTTATACTAATTATTTTTATGCTGATATCAGATTCTGAAGGATATTGTATAATAAATATGGATTAACTGATTTTTTTCTCTAAAATTAACATGGAGGGAGGGCATTTAATAATAGAGGGGCATTTAAAAGGAGTTTTACGGTACATGTAAGCCTCTGTAGAATTCAGTTTAAATAGGAAAACCAATTACGGATATCATTTCCTGAAATGGCTGCAGATGAATACACTCTCCCTGTTAATTAGAGTGTTTCCAACGCAAAAAAATAGCCTTTTAATTTTAAGAACTCCTGAAAAAAAATTAATTCCCACATCAAATCAGAAATTTAATGTTATTTTCTGATGCAATCATTTTTCAGATACAAGCTACACAGCTATTATTGAATTGTTGCTTTCATGAATAATTATACCCCAGCTTAGAAGGAAAGGGGGAATACTGTTTTACCCTTGTCTGTCCGTTCTTCCGTGATTCCATTCTTCCATCCATCAGTAACAAAACTTATGTCGAATACTTACATTTTTACACATAGTTAACATACATGCACAATTTCCATTGCAGTTTTCTAAGAAACTAATTAACTTGCACCCTGATATTTTATGTATTTATATATATTTATATTCTGAAACATTTGAATACTCTGGAAATTTTGACACCCTATATACATAATATTATAACAAATGCAAATATCATTTTGAAAGTCATATTTCTCAAAGTGGGGGTATGACTTTAAGTATCTTGCATGAGTGAGAGGTGAATATGAAAAAATCTGTCACCGAGGGGAACTGTTTTGCGGGAACGAGGCTCTGCCAAGTTCCAACCAAAACAGTTCACCTGAGGTGACAGATTTTTCTTTTTTACCGAGTGTCCCATGCAAGATACTTTTTCTTGCATACCTTTTACTGTTATAACATTTGTGTACATGTATAAAAACTAAAATTGTGTTTCCTTACTGAAATATTGAGGTTAACATAAACCTTATTCTTTTAATGACGTCACTAACTTGAATAAATTACATCAGATACTTGAAGATGTGACGTCACTGGTGTAGCACGCGAACATTGTCTTTTCCCTGTTCTGTTCTGTTCTGATGTTTGAGGCTCTGTTAGCATGGATATGGTATCTTTTCCCTAGGGAAAAGATAAGATTTTCTTTCCCCATTCAAAAAAGCATGTCAGAAAGAGCGCGTTGGTGTACACGACGTCACCGCGTTTGGAGTGATGTCGCTTCCGCCAACATTGTTTTGGATAGGCTTCAACAACGTAATAAAGGTCAAACCTAGATTAGTTATTTCTTTTCACTTATATAACATATAACATTTTGGTTTGGTGCCATGACCAAACGAAATGAATTTATGGAAACTTAGAGCACCATCGCGAGACCAAAAATTTTTTTTGCGGTTAGATGATACAAAAAACAACAGCATGGTACAGTTTGATACAATTTTTAAGTCCCTAGAGAACAAGGTAAACTTGTTAACTTCTATAAATGAAGAAATACTTTCAGAGATTGACGTCGCTGATGTACATTTAGAGATTGTTACTACCGATGAGTATCCCTTAGATCTTGAGTTGCAGATGGAAGATTTACGAGATTTCTGGAAGAGTATTTCTTTCTTATTATTTCTTGCATACCGGATAAGTGTTTCCGCGTGTTTTACCGGGGAAGGAAAATCTTATCTTTTCCCTAGGGAAAAGATAACGTTCGCGTGCTACACGAGTGACATCACGTCTTCAAGTATCTGACGTAATTTATTCAAGTTAGTGACGTCATTAAGAAAATAAGGATTATGTTAATTAACGTCAATATTTCAGCGTAAAGAAACAAAATTTAGTTTGTATACATGTACACCAATTTTATGAACAGTAAAAGGCATGCAAGAAAAAGTATCTTGCATGAGCCATTCGGTAAAGATTGAAAAATCTGTCACCTCGGGTGAACTGTTTTGGTGGGAACTCGGCAGAGCCTCGTTCCCGCAAAACAGTTCCCCCTCGGTGACAGATTTTTCCATCTTAACCTCACACACATGCAAGATACTTATAATCTCTAACAAAGTGGAAATACTTGTGTGCAAGAAAAGAGAGGTCTTTATGGAGAGGTGGTCTTAATTTCAGGGTGGAAATGAGTGCAAAATTATTTTAATTGATGTAAAAACTGTGGTCTTATTAATTAGTGGTGTTCTTTTTTTTGTTGTGGTCTTTATTAGGGGTTTTACTGTACTATTTATATTACCATAGTTTCTACCGACCCAAAGTGACTGTGATGAAAAATCTTAATGAGATTTTTTGAACTGTCCAGCTATATTGTTGCAATATTGAATTTGTAGAACCCAATTTCCACAAACCATTTCCTCTGTATTCATGGAACTCGTAATCTAATTGTTCGGTTCAGTAATTCTATTCAAATCTTGTGATGTTCTTTCCTGTTATGTCCTGCATTGTCACATAAGGACGACTTTTCTAGATTAATGTATATGTGTTAAAATGGCAGAATTTCATGCAAATAGACATTTTGTAGAATAGTCCAATTACAGGGGAAGATCCAAAAGGGTTCAGTTGAGTTGCTTGAACCCACCCCCCCAACCCCCTTTTGGGCAGTAATATTTAATTTTCATAGAATTTTCATAAGGAGTATGGCCAGAAAACTTTCATCTGACCATGGATTAGAACTTGGGATATTGCGCTGTTCTTTCCCACCCCCTTTAATGTCTTGTGTTGGTGTCACATTGATGAGGTGTTTTTAGATACTCCAGCAAAGTGTTTAAGTTGTGAAATATTATGCCACTGGAGATTTTAGATTGATCCGATTTAAGGGGTAGATCCTGAGAGGGTTCAGACACAACCCCCTTTGTTAGCAGCAATTGATGAGGAGTTTGGCAAGAAAGTTGAAAATTATCATGCCTTTACTCTAAGACTGCCCCAAAATGAACCCCCTGTCTAGAAATATTGCATCCAAAGCCCGGTAAACAGAACCCCTTTCTTGAAATCTGGTATCCGACCCTGGATTAGAACCTTAATTGTTTGATTCACCAAACTATTATAATGTTGTGCTGTTCTTCCTGAAGTGTCCTGTGTTGGTGTCACATGTTTTGATTAAATCATTGATTAACCATTTATATTAAACAAAAAGCATGATGCAATGCAAATTACAGATAGCAGAAAAAAGCCTTAACATCTTCCCAGCTTGTCTGTGTGACAGAAGATAACACTTTGTTATTGTATGATAAATCTATTCTCAATCTTATTTTACTCAGCCTTTTCCTCCATAGATAGAACTTAAATCCTATGTGCAGCCAGTGTAACAGGTCCAGATCAGCCTATATCCCATGTGTAAGAGATCCAGAGTGGCCTAATTCCTATGCGCAACCAGTTACATATCCATTGCAGCCTATATCCTTTGTGCAACCGGAAATACATATCCAGAGCAGCCAATATCCCATGTGCTACCAGAGTTACATATCCAGAGCAGCCTATATCCCATGTGCAACCAGAGTTACATATCAAGAGCAGCCTATATGCAACCGGAGTTACATATCCAGAGCAGCCTATATCCGATGTGCAACCCGAGTTACATATCCACAGCAGCCTACATCCCATGTGCTGCCAGAGTTACACATCCAGAGCAGCCTATATCCTATGTGCAGCCAGAGTAACATATCCTTAGCAGCCTATATCCCATGTGCTACCAGAGTTACATATCCAGAGCAGCCTATATCCTATGTGCAACCAGAGTTACATATCCAGAGCAGCCTATATCCCATTTGCTACCAGAGTTACATATCCTTAGCAGCCTATATCCCATATGCTACCAGAGTTGCATATCCAGAGCAGCCTATATCCCATGTGCTACCAGAGTTACATATCCAGAGCAGAGAGTTACATATCCAGAGCAGCCTATATCCCATGTGCTACAAGAGTTACATATCCTTAGCAGCCTAAATCCCATATCCAACCAGAGTTGCATATCCAGAGCAGCTTTTATCCCATGTGCTACCAGAGTTACATATCCAGAGCAGCCTATATCCCATGTGCTACCAGAGTTACATATCCAGAGCAGCCTATATCCCATGTGCTACCAGAGTTACAGATCCTTAGCAGCCTATATCCCATATGCTACCAGAGTTGCATATCCAGAGCAGCCTATATCCCATGTGCTACCAGAGTTACATATCCATTGCAGCCTATATCCCAAGTGCTTCCAGAGTTACATATCCAGAGCAGCCTATATCCTATGTGTAAACAGAGTTACATATCCAGAGCAGCCTATATCCTATGTGCAACCAGAGTTACATATCCAGAGCAGCCTATATCCCATGTGCTACCAGAGTTACATATCCGGATAGGGCTATGCCGAATGTGCAACCAGAGTTACATATCCAGAGCAGCCTATATCCTATTTACAAACAGAGTTACATATCCAGAGCAGCCTATATCCTTTGTGCAACCAGAGTTACATATCCGGACCGGGCTATGCCCTATGTGCATGCAGAGTTACATATCCAGACCAGCCTTTATCCTATATGCAACCAGAGTTACATATCCAGAGCAGCCTATATCCTGTGTGCAACCAGAGTAACATATCCAGAGCAGCCTATATCCTATATGCAACCAGAGTTACATATCCAGAGCAGCCTATATCCCATGTGCTACCAGAGTAACATATCCGGACCGGGCTATGCCCTATGTGCAACCAGAGTTACATATCTGGACCGCGCTATGCCCTATGTGCAACCAGAGTTACATATCCAGACCAGGCTATGCCCTATGTGCAACCAGAGTTACATATCCAGAGCAGCTAATATCCTATGTGCAACCAGAGTTACATATCCAGACCAGCCTTTATCCCATATGCAAGCAGTGTTAAAGATCAAGATCATCCAATATCCCATGTGAAAGCTGTGATACAGATCCAGAGCATCCTATAACCCACATTATCCCAGGAGCTATGAGCAAGAACCTGATCAGCTGGAACATCTGGATCTCGATCTTTTCCCATGGGCTAACAGCCATATCCCATGGAGTAAGTTGTTTAACTGAGTATATTATTAATTTTTGACAGGGTTTTTAAATTACTTTGGTTACATAGGAGCAAAGTTCATGTTTAGTAATTTGGAAACCACTTAATTATTTCCAGTTTATACTTTTGATGATAGAGCATTTACTAATGGCTGAGATACAAAATTAAGGTCCCTCAAGTCAGATAGTTGAATTGATGTGACCATTTTATGGCAGGCACAATTCCCACAGTAATCAAACACATTAGTAATCGTCTTTGAATAGCAGCAACTATTTCCCAATGTAACCCAAGAGGAAAAGTGATTACAAAAACAATTTGTTTTATATGACCAAGGGCTCTATTACTTTATTTTATCGTGATGAGGTGGTTGTTTACATTTGTCCAGTGGAATTGATGGACTTGCCTTTTTCGACACAATAACAGAGTTATTAAGGTGCTGTGGCTGTTGTCATTGCACTGTCATTGATATAAAAGGAAATTATCAAAATCTGTCTAATGCAAAATACAGTTCAATAAAACTTTGCACAAATCAATGTTATAAATGTATGTTTATTTTACAGATGTTAAGAAAAGTTAGAACAAAAAGAAAAAAGTTAGATCTAAAAATCCCCAAAATAAATATTTGCAACCAAATACAAAAACTAAGCAACACAAAACATAAAGTTAAATGCCTTTATGAGTAATGAGTACTGACATCAATATCTAAGGTCCTTTGGACTAACAAATGTATTTAATACGAGATATTTGTAAAAGTGTGTTTGATCTTCAATTTCCTGTTTGCAAAAATGGATGAAAAAAGTAAAAACATTGATTTCTGTCTTCTTAATTGAAAGTACTTTTAAATGACCGTAGATATTGTTGTCAGTATCATTTTAATTATGAGGGCATTTGAATTGTTGTTTTGTGTTGCTTTGTTTTTATGTTTGATTGCAAATAGAAGTATAAGGATTTTTTTAAAGTCTAACTAATTGTCTTTACCTTTCTTAATTCTAAAAATATGGTGTATGGGTGATTTGTTCAAAAATTGATCGATTGCATTTTGCTGTTACAGGTGGTTACGTGGAACATAACTATGATAACTTATTGGTTCAGCATTGATATGGTATCTATTTAGTAGAACATTAATATGGTAACTAGTTGGTAGAACATTGATATGGTAACTGATTGGTAGAAAATTGATAGTGTAACTATTTGGTAGAACATTAATGTGGTAATTTATTGGTAGAACATTAATATGGAAACTGATTGGTAGATCATTAATATGGTAACTAGTTGGTAGAACATAAATATGGTAACTAGTTGGTAAAACATTTATATGGTAACTTGTTGGTAGAACAATAATATGGTAACTAATTGGTAGAACATCAATATGGTAACTTGTTGGTAGAACATTAATATGGTAACTAGTTGGTAGAACATAAATATGGTAACATAAATATGGTAACTAGTTAGTAGCACATTAGTATGGTAACCAATTGGTAGAACATTAATATGGTAACCAGTTTTTATAGAACATTAAAATGGTATTTAGTTGGCAGAACATTGAGATGATATTTAGTTGGTAGAACATTAAGATGGTCACCAGTGTGTCTAACACTAAGATGGTAACTAGTTGTTAGAATATTGAGATGGTAACCAGTTGGTAGAACATTAAGATGGTATTTATTTGGTAGAACATTAAGATGGTAACCAGTTTTTAGAACATTGAGATGGTATTTAGATCGAAGAACATTAAGATGGTATTAAGTTGGTAGAATATTAATATGGTAACTAGTTGGTAGAACATTTAGATGGCAACCAGTCATTAGAATATTTAAAGGGTTAACCAGTTGGTAGAACATAAAGAGGATAACCAATGGGTAGAACAGTGACTGATTTGTTTCATTGATGTAATTTCTTGGCCGCCAGGGGAATTTTATGATAGGTTTTAGGTATCTTAAGGTTTGTAATGCAAGGCACTTAGACCAGAGAAAATAAATTATTAGATTCTCATCCGGATTTTGGGAAAAAAAGGGGCGGGTGGGCACTTTTTAATTTTTATTTTTAATTAACGAAATACCTTAAGAAGGTATTTCGGGATGGTCTAAAACCTGTTCTGTACGAAACAGAATATGTTTCAATTTTTTTACCAATAACTTTTTTGGGGGCGGGTGGTTTTGGACAGGGGCGGGTGGGGATGAGAATCTAAAATATTTGTTTCTCTGGCCTTAGCTAAATGTGATGGAAAAAGATTTGACATTTGTTTAAATTCTGAAAAGCATACTCCATTAGGACTTCATTCATGTCTGAAGATAGCAGCAAGTGTCTGAAGATGGCTTTTTGTTTGTTTAATTGACCTATGTCTTATAGGACTTTCTTAAATAAGTTTGTCTGATGGCAAAAGTAGTCTCAGTAAAAGGAGTCTTTTCTTTGATATTGGTTGATGAGTAAGTGCCTTTCAGATGGAATTGGACATTGTCTTTTAACCCTTTCCTGGATATATACGCATTTTTACGCATGTGCGACCAGTGTAGATCCAGATCAGCCGGCACATCCGTGCCGTCTGATCAGGATCTGCACTGGTCGCATTTTGGTCAAAAATAACCTTATGAATTAAAAAAGCGAACAGTTTAGATCCTGATCAGATGGCACGGATGTGCCGGCTGATCTGGATCTAAACTGTTCACCCTAGCAATAAAGGTGTATCTATACAGGAATGGGTTAATGAGTTATATGAAGTTCACAGACCTCGAGAAGGAAAACAATAACTTACCCAAAACAGATGTCAGGTCTAGTTGTGGAACTGTCAGGTCTGATCAGGATCTACACTGTTATCTTCTTGGTCATAAATAACCATACAAATCACTTTGCCATGGCTAACAGCCATATCTCATGAAGTAAAGAGTTAATCCAACATTTAAAATGACGTCAAACTTATAATTTCTAGAACAATAGTTGTTTTTCAAACTAAACGGCCAAATGCCCAAGATCATTCAAAACTAAATCTAGACCAATCTCAAATCTCTGGTCGCCATTTCAGCCAATCTGATGCCTGAGATTTGAGACTGGTCTCCAGTCTTAGTTTTGTGATCTTAGGCCCAAGTAAGCTCATCTATTTGATCACTTGTCAGGGCAATTTCTTTTTTTCTTCGGAATGATTGAGCAGAATTAGTAGGTTTCTAGAAAATGAGAAATGAAAAAACCCATAAATTATTCTTATCATGATTGCAATTCTTTCCATATATGTAGATAGGGGGATTATTATAACCTTTCAAGTGTAAAGCAATATTAAATGCTCCACTCCATGGGTTATTGCTGTTATCCCACAAGCCACGGAAATGCCGGCTGATCTGGATCTACACTGTTTGCCCACGCAATCAATGTGTGTCTATGAAGGAAAGGGTATTAAATACTATTTTTTCAAGGAACTTATGGTGCTTGCGAAACTAACATACTATATTGAAAGAAAGGCTAGTCTGTTACAATAATTCTTTATGGAATATTAGAGAACTGTTGACCATGAATGATAATGCTAATTCTGTATTCCATGTCACAAGGCCGTCACTGGCAATGACCCAATGGTAAATCCAGTAACTATTTCTGGACACACGTTAATAATGAAGAGAGAAACAATTGAATAGTAGAGGAAATGGATCAACGTATAAATATGTTAGAGTAATAACCCAGAATATTGTAAGTTTCTATCTGTTGTTGGTTATTGTGGTATTGAATAGAAAAGGAAATAAGTCAATGCATAATTTAGATTGATAACATTTATTATTATAGTCCCGTTTTCTTGTTGTCTGTCATTAACTAAATGTTGCTTTTTGTGCCTTCATTAGTCCGCAGCCCATGAGGCCGTTGACTATATTTGTGCTTACTTTTGGAATTTAATGTGGGGGGATAATGGCATAATTTCAGAAATGTTTGTATTTTTGTTCTGATATGTATTAATGAGAGTTGTTTTGCAAAAAACATATTAACAAATGTTTAACGAATCGTACCATGGGAACTGGTTAACATCGCTTTTTAAGATCATACATTGTTGTTAATCGTACATGGCATGACATAGTTTCCCTATAATGGGTCAGGGATGTTGACCTTTGCACTGCATCTATACCTATGTGTGAACTTGTGGAACATAATTGGTGAGTCTCAGATTGTTTTTTGGGACAAAACATAAAAATACTATAAAATTATGATACTGGCCATACGTTGCTTTTTTAATCGTGCAATGGTCTGTTTGTTAATGTTTTTATATATATTGCCTTTCCATTTTTTGCCTTTGCTGTAACTACATGAAGATTCTTTTGCGCTGACTTGATGCTCTGCATCAAATTTTTTTTTGTAATTCAAATTGATGTTTGAATCATAGGAGTGCATGGAGTGAAGATTGTGTTCGTTCAGAATTCCATTGGTTTAGTTCATTGAACAATCACTACACTTTTTAATTCTGAATGATGTTATAAAAGATCTCGCTCTTTTTCTCAAAATCTTCTCTACAGATTATTATTAATCACAAGGAGTGATAGGTGCCATTTTATCCGCAATGTTTGCCAAGAGTAGTCTCCCCTAGCTTGGTGCGGTAATTGGTGCGGTTGAGTCCACTCTACAGTAGCTGTCTGTTTAAATCTTACAAAAATTGTACAGTGGCACATTGTATTCTATGTGAATTGAACAAAATAGCATATGTGAATATCACATATATATCGTTAAGTATCGTAATACTCACCACAGTCCTTTCTTCCGACCCTGAAAATTACCAAATAGCAATGATCAGTAAATAACAACATCAAAACCAACAATAACAACAGCAAAAACCAATATTGACAACACTTGATTAAAGACCTGATTCATGTCTAAATGAGATCACCTAAATGACGGCAGCGATTGACACAGAAATGTGGCAGAAGATGGCTTTTGGTACAGTTAATCGACTTTTCTCCTAAAAGGCTTTCTCGTTATAAGCTTTCTGAAGGAAAAAAGACGGAAAAAGGATTATCGTAAAAGGAAGCTTTGCTTTGATATTACATGTTTCGTGGATATTACATTGTTGAGCATTTTTGTGTTGCCCTTTTGAAGAAAAGTCAATATATAGTGATAGCTTAGTCTATTCGTCGGTCCATCCATCATGAAAACCTAGAGTTGGCTATAACTTTGCCATTTCTTTATATTTCTTCATCAAACTTTCAAATTATATTGCTTATGACAACACGCTCATGATGATTTGAAATTCTTTAGGTCATTAAAGAGTTCACATTTAATGGGGTTATGCCACATTTTGTACTTGGATTTTGAAGTGAAAACTTAAAATTGACAAAAGTTTTGCCTTTCTTAGTATTTCTTCATCAAACTCTCAAATTTCATTGCTTATGACAACATGCGCTTAATGAGGCCAAATTCTTTAGGTCAATTTTTATGAAGTTATTTCCCTTTTTATACTTGGATTTTGACATGAAAATTTAAATTGGCTATAAATTTGCCATTTCTTAATATTTCTTTATCAAACTTACAAATTATATTGCTCATGACAACATACTCTTGATGATGCCAAGTTCTTTAGTTTAAGATGGAGTTATCCCCCTTTTTCTACTTGCATATTTATCCATCTAGTTTATGTAATGGCACTGGCTTTATTATTCATGACCATTTATAACTTCACGGTTGAGAATATTTATATGTGTAAATATAGAATCAAATCAATATCTTGTTGTGTTCATCTGGATATGAAAAACATTTGAATTGTTTAAATGCCTTCACACACTTTAAACAAACCAAATATTTTCCATACTCAAATGAACATCATCAAATAATAGATTCAATCCTTAAACAAGTTAAACTTTGTGAAATAATCAGCCGTTGACAATTTGTTACATTTACAAATGTAATTGACTTTCCTCCTGATTTGTGTTAATGGAAAAAAATACTCTGAATGGATTCTTATCTTAAATGAAATCTTTTCTTTGATATAACTTGTTCCATTGTTATTTCTTTCTCTGGCATGTATTATTTATGAATCTGAGCCTAGTTGACTACAGTTGAAACCAGAGGTGATCTTAACCTTTTCCTCCATATATACACATTTTTAGCTCACCTGTCACGTAGTGACAAGGTGAGCTTTTGTGACCGCCTGATGTCCGTCGTCCGTCGTGCGTCGTGCGTCGTCAACAATTGCTTCAATCGACTTCTTCTCTGAAACGGCTTGGCCAATTTTGATGAAACTTGCCAGGTATGTTCCTTGCATGAAGCTCTTCCAAAGTTGTTCAAAGAAATCAATTCCATGCAGAACTCTGGTTGCCATGGCAACCGAAAGGAAAAACTTTAAAAATCTTCTTGTCTGAAACCACAAGGCCTAGAGCTTAGATATTTGGCATTTAGCATCCTCTAGTGGAGCTCTACAAAGATTGTTCAAATTATTTCCCTGGGGTCAAAATTGGCCCCGCCCCAGGGGTCACTTCATTTTACATAGACTTATATAGGAAAAACTTTAAAAATCTTCTTGTCTGAAACCACAAGGCCTAGAGCTTAGATATTTGGCATTTAGCATCCTCTAGTGGAACTCTACAAAGATTGTTCAAAGTATTTCCCTGGGGTCAAAATTGGCCCCGCCCCAGGGTTCACTTCATTTTACATAGACTTGTATAGGAAAAACTTTAAAAATCTTCTTGTCTGAAACCACAAGGCCTAGAGCTTAGATATTTGGCATTTAGCATCCTCTAGTGGAACTCTACAAAGATTGTTCAAATTATTTCCCTGGGGTCAAAATTGGCCCCGCCCCAGGGGTCACTTCATTTTATATAGACTTATATAGGAAAAACTTTAAAAATCTTCTTGTCTGAAACCACAAGGCCTAGAGCTTAGATATTTGGTATTTAGCACCCTCTAGTGGAACTCTACAAAGATTGTTCAAATTATTTCCCTGGGGTCAAAATTGGCCCCGCCCCAGGGTTCACTTCATTTTATATAGACTTATATAGGAAAAACTTTAAAAATCTTCTTGTCTGAAACCACAAGGCCTAGAGCTTAGATATTTGGCATTTAGCATCCTCTAGTGGAACTCTACAAAGATTGTTCAAATTATTTCCCTAGGGTCAAAATTGGCCCCGCCCCAGGGGTCACTTCATTTTACATAGACTTATATAGGAAAAACTTTAAAAATCTTCTTGTCTGAAACCACAAGGCCTAGAGCTTAGATATATGGCATTTAGCATCCTCTAGTGGAACTCTACAAAGATTGTTCAAATTATTTCCCAGGGGTCTAAATTGACCCCGCCCCAGGGGTCACTTCATTTTATATAGACTTGTATAGGAAAAACTTTTAAAATCTTTTTATCTGAAACCACAAGGCCTAGAGCTTAGATATTTGGCATTAAGCATCCTCTTGTGAAACTCTACAAAGATTGTTCAAATTATTTCCCAGGGGTCTAAATTGGCCCCGCCCCAGGGGTCACTTCATTTTATATAGACTTGTATAGGAAAAACTTTAAAAATCTTCTTGTCTGAAACCACAAGGCCTAGAGCTTAGATATTTGGCATTTAGCACCCTCTAGTGGAAATCTTCAAAGATTGTTCAAATGATTTCCCTAAGGTCAAAATTGGCCCCGCCCCAGGGTTCACTTTATTTTATATAGACTGATAATATATAGGAAAAACTTTAAAAATCTTCTTGTCTGAAACCACAAGCTGAGAGTACTTTTGTACTCAGGTGAGCGATATAAGGGCCATCATGGCCCTCTTGTTATGCATGTGCAACCAGTGTAGATCCAAATCAGCTGGCAGATTTTGGTCAGAAATAACATAACAAATCAAAAAGCGAACAGTGCAGATCCTGATCAGACAGCATGGATGCGCCGGCTGATCTGGATCTACACTGTTTGCCCAAACATTAAAGGTGTTTCTATGGAGGAAAGGGTTAAGAGCCCTGCTGGAAACCAGAGGTGATTATAATAGCAGGGTTTCACTGTATATGAAGTTAAGGGATTATTCACAACAAAGGCAGAGGTAATCAATAAACAACAACAGTATCTAATCCAAAAAATAACAACATAAAAAGCTATTATCTAAAATGGCAACATTATTAAAGACCCGGAATCACGTCTAAATAAGATCACCTTTATGACGGGAGTAATTGACAACAGAAACGTTGCAGAAGACTGCTTTCAGTACAGTTAATTGACTTTTCTTCCGATAGGCTTTGCCGTTAATACACTTTTCTGATGGAGGAAAGACTGGAATGGATTATCGTAAAAGGAATCTTTTCTTTGATATCGCTTGTTCCATTATGATTACTTTGTTGTGATTTTTCTGAGACAAAAAAGGTGGTTGTGTAGATAAATTGACGCAGTTTATAAACTGCATGGGGGAATACATTGTAAAATGTAAGAAATATGATTTGTTAACCCTTTCCTCGAAAATACACATTTTTACGCATGTGCAATCAGTGTGGATCAAGATCAGCCGGCACATCCATGCAGTCTAATCAGGATCTGCACTGGTCGCATTTTTGTCAGAGATAATCTAACAAATCAAAAAGCGAACAGCTTAGATCCTGATCAGATTGCACGGCTGATCTGGATCTAAACTGTTTGTCATTGCAATTAAGTGTATCTATGGAGGAAAGGGTTAATGCAAAAATCATAAGGAATTCATGGAAACGTTATTTTGACATCTAAAACAAGCAAGGAAAGTCATACAATACCCTTTACTCCATAAATACGCATTGTTATGCATGTGCAACAAGTGTAGATCCAGATCAGCCTGCGCATCCTTGGTGTCTGACCTGGATCTACATTGGTCCCCTCTTGGTGAGAAATAACCTAATGAATCTAAAAGCAAACAGTAAAGATCCTGATCTGACTGCACGGATGTGTCAGCTGATCTGGATCTACACTGTTCACCAATGCAATAATGCTGTATCTATGGAATAAAGGGTTCAAATATTCTCATTTTTGGACATACTAATTTTATCGCCAATTATAAATGTCTGTCATTATTTGACCACATCAACAAGATGCAGTTTTTGCAGCCATAGCCCCAGGATCGACCTTAGACTAGCCACTAGTCTGATAATTAGTTTGTTTTGTCTTTTTATTTATATTTTATACATCATAACAGGCTTTTATTGTAGCCAGTCTATTTTCTATCACACTGCATTGAGAGAGAGGTTCAGATAAAAATGTAGACTGGCTCAAGATAATTAGTTGTAGAATTAATAAAAGCAAAATACTTCATCACCTGGAATCCAAGCTAGATGGACCTATACAATTGTTGCATAATATGAGCAACATATTGTGTTACCCTGACTGAAGTCTAAACCCAGTAATTTATGTAAATTCTTTTTCCTAGTTAAAAGAAAAATTATTTAAATTGAACAATTTTAGCAATATGCAAAACACTAATTTAAATTGAGATGTAGCACCATTAACCCTTTCCTGGATATATACGCATTTTTACGCATGTGCGACCAGTTTAGATCCAGATCAGCCGGCACATCCGTGCCGTCTGATCAGGATCTGCACTGGTCGCATTTTGGTCAGAAATAACCTAATGAATCAAAAAGCGAACAGTTTAGATCCTGATCAGACGGCACAGATGTGCCGGCTGATCTGGATCTAAACTGTTCGCCCTAGCAATAAAGGTGTATCTGTACGGGAAAGGGTTAATTTTTGTCTTCCTTCAAATGGAAGAGTTTATTAAATTAAGTGCACTATGCAC
>JAZAYU010000118.1:1628565-1784827 GCA_038501625.1 Corbicula japonica | reverse complement strand
TTAGATATTTGGCATTTAGCATCCTCTAGTGGAACTCTACAAAGATTGTTCAAATTATTTCCCTAGGGTCAAAATTGGCCCCGCCCCAGGGGTCACTTCATTTTACATAGACTTATATAGGAAAAACTTTAAAAATCTTCTTGTCTGAAACCACAAGGCCTAGAGCTTAGATATATGGCATTTAGCATCCTCTAGTGGAACTCTACAAAGATTGTTCAAATTATTTCCCAGGGGTCTAAATTGACCCCGCCCCAGGGGTCACTTCATTTTATATAGACTTGTATAGGAAAAACTTTTAAAATCTTTTTATCTGAAACCACAAGGCCTAGAGCTTAGATATTTGGCATTAAGCATCCTCTTGTGAAACTCTACAAAGATTGTTCAAATTATTTCCCAGGGGTCTAAATTGGCCCCGCCCCAGGGGTCACTTCATTTTATATAGACTTGTATAGGAAAAACTTTAAAAATCTTCTTGTCTGAAACCACAAGGCCTAGAGCTTAGATATTTGGCATTTAGCACCCTCTAGTGGAAATCTTCAAAGATTGTTCAAATGATTTCCCTAAGGTCAAAATTGGCCCCGCCCCAGGGTTCACTTTATTTTATATAGACTGATAATATATAGGAAAAACTTTAAAAATCTTCTTGTCTGAAACCACAAGCTGAGAGTACTTTTGTACTCAGGTGAGCGATATAAGGGCCATCATGGCCCTCTTGTTATGCATGTGCAACCAGTGTAGATCCAAATCAGCTGGCAGATTTTGGTCAGAAATAACATAACAAATCAAAAAGCGAACAGTGCAGATCCTGATCAGACAGCATGGATGCGCCGGCTGATCTGGATCTACACTGTTTGCCCATACATTAAAGGTGTTTCTATGGAGGAAAGGGTTAAGAGCCCTGCTGGAAACCAGAGGTGATTATAATAGCAGGGTTTCACTGTATATGAAGTTAAGGGATTATTCACAACAAAGGCAGAGGTAATCAATAAACAACAACAGTATCTAATCCAAAAAATAACAACATAAAAAGCTATTATCTAAAATGGCAACATTATTAAAGACCCGGAATCACGTCTAAATAAGATCACCTTTATGACGGGAGTAATTGACAACAGAAACGTTGCAGAAGACTGCTTTCAGTACAGTTAATTGACTTTTCTTCCGATAGGCTTTGCCGTTAATACACTTTTCTGATGGAGGAAAGACTGGAATGGATTATCGTAAAAGGAATCTTTTCTTTGATATCGCTTGTTCCATTATGATTACTTTGTTGTGATTTTTCTGAGACAAAAAAGGTGGTTGTGTAGATAAATTGACGCAGTTTATAAACTGCATGGGGGAATACATTGTAAAATGTAAGAAATATGATTTGTTAACCCTTTCCTCGAAAATACACATTTTTACGCATGTGCAATCAGTGTGGATCAAGATCAGCCGGCACATCCATGCAGTCTAATCAGGATCTGCACTGGTCGCATTTTTGTCAGAGATAATCTAACAAATCAAAAAGCGAACAGCTTAGATCCTGATCAGATTGCACGGCTGATCTGGATCTAAACTGTTTGTCATTGCAATTAAGTGTATCTATGGAGGAAAGGGTTAATGCAAAAATCATAAGGAATTCATGGAAACGTTATTTTGACATCTAAAACAAGCAAGGAAAGTCATACAATACCCTTTACTCCATAAATACGCATTGTTATGCATGTGCAACAAGTGTAGATCCAGATCAGCCTGCGCATCCTTGGTGTCTGACCTGGATCTACATTGGTCCCCTCTTGGTGAGAAATAACCTAATGAATCTAAAAGTAAACAGTAAAGATCCTGATCTGACTGCACGGATGTGTCAGCTGATCTGGATCTACACTGTTCACCAATGCAATAATGCTGTATCTATGGAATAAAGGGTTCAAATATTCTCATTTGTGGACATACTAATTTTATCGCCAATTATAAATGTCTGTCATTATTTGACCACATCAACAAGATGCAGTTTTTGCAGCCATAGCCCCAGGATCGACCTTAGACTAGCCACTAGTCTGATAATTAGTTTGTTTTGTCTTTTTATTTATATTTTATACATCATAACAGGCTTTTATTGTAGCCAGTCTATTTTCTATCACACTGCATTGAGAGAGAGGTTCAGATAAAAATGTAGACTGGCTCAAGATAATTAGTTGTAGAATTAATAAAAGCAAAATACTTCATCACCTGGAATCCAAGCTAGATGGACCTATACAATTGTTGCATAATATGAGCAACATATTGTGTTACCCTGACTGAAGTCTAAACCCAGTAATTTATGTAAATTCTTTTTCCTAGTTAAAAGAAAAATTATTTAAATTGAACAATTTTAGCAATATGCAAAACACTAATTTAAATTGAGATGTAGCACCATTAACCCTTTCCTGGATATATACGCATTTTTACGCATGTGCGACCAGTTTAGATCCAGATCAGCCGGCACATCCGTGCCGTCTGATCAGGATCTGCACTGGTCGCATTTTGGTCAGAAATAACCTAATGAATCAAAAAGCGAACAGTTTAGATCCTGATCAGACGGCACAGATGTGCCGGCTGATCTGGATCTAAACTGTTCGCCCTAGCAATAAAGGTGTATCTGTACGGGAAAGGGTTAATTTTTGTCTTCCTTCAAATGGAAGAGTTTATTAAATTAAGTGCACTATGCACTCCATGAGGGTTTCCATGGGACTATGAGGGCATTTATTATGCACTCCATGAGGTTTTCCATGGGACTATGAGGGCATTTATTATGCACTCCATGAGGGTTTCCATGGCAGGGATTCTAAAATCGTCGGCAGATCGGTCATTGACCGATTTTTGGTAAAAATGTCCGATTGAAATTTCAAAATTGGTAAGAAAAATCGGTCATGAAAATTTCAAAGTCAGTATAAGTTTTCCCTTAGTGACCCATAACTTGTTAAGGAAATTACCTACATGTACATTTTTTCACGCTTAATCCGCTATAAACCTGTCAATTACCGACTGCACAACTCTGCTACCATGACTACAGTCACTACACGCCGCTAGAATAGCCTGCGGCATAGATGAAACTGGAAATGGTCGGTCTCATTTTAACAACAGACGAGTTTATTTAATTTGCAATTGAACTGCGGCTAGTCAAAGGCGGGTAATTAACGAACTATATGTTTGATGACGAATTAAAAGACTCAGTATTTGTGATTGTCATAATTTACGAAAACAATATAACAGTTTGCAATTAAAGACAGATGAGTTTGTTCGATGTGCGTAATTCTAATTGACCGACGACGGAATAAAATGAAAAGGACGTTAAAAATTGCTGTTACTCAAATTTTATGAAACATATATAATGCAGATTTTACTAAAATTTTTGCTTTTCACAATAAAGTTGACTACTTTGATAATTCCCGTATGGCTAGCACAGCACAACGCATTTTCCTTACGAGTGACGTAAACGGTGCATATGTAACTTTTTACTTTCGGTTTCGTTTTTAGCTTACCGATTTATTCAGGCTTTAATGACGGTAAAAATGTTATTGTCCGATTGGGATTTGGAAATTTTAGAATCCCTGTTCCATGGGACTATGAGGGCATTTATTATGCACTCCATGAGGGTTTCCATGGGACTCTGAGGGCATTTATTATGCACTCCATGAGGGTTTCCATGGGACTCTGAGGGCATTTATTATGCACTCCATGAGGGTTTCCATGGGACTCTGAGGGCATTTATTATGCACTCCATGAGGGTTTCCATGGGACTCTGAGGGCATTTATTATGCACTCCATGAGGGTTTCCATGGGACTATGAGGGCATTTATTATGCACTCCATGAGGGTTTCCATGGGACTCTGAGGGCATTTATTATGCACTCCATGAGGGTTTCCATGGGACTCTGAGGGCATTTATTATGCACTCCATGAGGGTTTCCATGGGACTATGAGGGCATTTATTATGCACTCCATGAGGGTTTCCATGGGACTCTGAGGGCATTTATTATTCACTCCATGAGGGTTTCCATGGGACTCTGAGGGCATTTATTTGGAGAGGGGCATTTAAAAGGAATTTTACGGTACATGTATTAGGTTAAGTTTTAACAATTAAAAAACTACGGACACTTCATCTAGGCTCTGTTCTGTTAGGGTTTGTTAATTGTTAAAACTTTACTTTATATACATTAATTATAACTTAAATGCACGGAACTTAAATTTTAATGAAGTACTAGTTAAACCTGTTAAAAATCCAGGTGGGTTGTTTAATATATCGGAAATTAAACCTGACTTCTGGACCTCTTTTCACAACATGCTACCACTGTGACTCCTGGGCGTATAATTCTGTTAGATAATACAGACACATATGGTTAATTATGTTGATTATGTCAAGCATAATAAATGGCATGTAAGTTCAAAACAGTTGTTACTTAATATAAAAAAAGATGGTAGACACAACCGTTTTGCACTCAACCTGCGAAATATAAACTTAATTGACAGAAGGTATTGTCTTGCGGGGCTTCAACTTCAGATCATTTGCCTGAAAAGATTTAAAGGTGGCTGGTCGCATATTGGAAAAAAAAAATTAAGTGTTTACGAATATCAAAATATATACCAATAGAGGACCTGTAAACAAAGTAAATGTGACATGTCATTCTTACAAAAGTCAATGTATAAATGTAAACTATATATTTAGAGCCGAAGTTGTTACAGCATTGCTAATGCAGTAAAATTCGATCATGACAGAATTCTGAATTGTACTGATAAGTTCAAAATTTTGGCAAATTCCAATCAATTTTAGTCATTAATGCTAGTATTATATAGTCTTACAATTAGTATTAACCCGTTACTCAGTATAAACACATTTTATCACAACTGCAACCAATGTAGATCCAGATCAGCTGGCACATCAGTGCTCTCTGACCATGATCTGCAATGTTTGCATATTGGTCAGAAATAACCTTATGAATCAAAATGCAAGCACTGTAGATCCTGAACAGAATGGCATGGATATGCCAGCTGATCTGGATCTTGCCCATGGATAAAACCCATATCCCATGGAGTAAAGGTTTACCATAACTAAAACATTAGAGTATTCCCCATCCCCCTTAAAGCCCCAGCCCTAAACTTAAGTAAGAATATACTATTGAAAAATCATATTTGTCCATATAGACTCCAATATATAAACTCTCTAACAGATCACAAAAGGTCCGGTCGAATTCTTTCTTATAGACGGGATTTTCAATGATATTGTTAAATTATAGTTAACGAACTTTTAAGAAGCTAAATATAATATAATGAAGCTATATTTAGCTGACGAAGAGACCACTTTATGCGCAATCTCGATTTCTGTGACGTTTCGGAAATCCTACTTTCGCTTTTGGTCGCTTAGACCAAATTTATTTTAGTAAATTAAAATTTTATAAGCCCAAACTAATGCTGCAAATTTGTGCCTAAAGTTCCAAATACATGTAATATTTATACCCCCACAAACGAAGTTTGAGGGGGTATATAGGAGTGAGCTTGTCGGTCGGTCGGTCGGTCTGTCGGTCGGTCTGTCGGTCGGTCGGTCGGTCGGATTCTTCGTTTCCAGATGATAACTCATGAAAGGCTTGACAGAATTAAATTATTTTTGGTACACAGGTATATCGTCATAAGATACAGGTCAAGTTCGATTTTGGGGCTGGTGGGATCAGTGTCAAGGTCACTGTTACTAAAAATAGAAAAATGGTTTCCGGATGATAACTCATGAAACACTTCACAGATGTAATCCTTGTTTGGTAAATAGATGTAACATCACAAGATACAGGTCAAGTTCGACTTTGGGGCTGGTGGGGTCAATGTCAAGGTCAGTATTACTAAAAATAGAAAAATGGTTTCCAGATAATAACTCATGAAAAACTTCACAGATTAAATCCTTTTTTGGTACATATATGTAATATCAGAAGATACAGGTCAAGTTCGACTTTGGGGCCTGAGGGGTCAGTGTCAAGGTCACTGTAACTTAAAAAAGAAAAATTGTTTCTGGACTATAACTCATGAAATACTTCATAGATTTAATTATTTTTTGGGACACAGATGTAACATAACAAGATAAAGATTAGGTTTGACTTAGGGGCCTGTGGGTTCAAGGTCAAGGTCACTGTTATTTAAACTTCAAAACTTCGTTTCCACTCAGTAACTATAGCTTGGAATGAGATTCTTAAATGAAATTTGGTGTATTGATGGTTTTTGTGAAGATGACTTTTGGGATTCAAGGCCTGTGGGGTCAAGGTCACTGTTACTAAAAATAGAAAATAAACTGTATGCTCAATAACTTTGGTTCAGAATGAGATATTGTGATGAAAATTGCTATATAGGTAGTGTCTGTGAAACGAAACTTGGTATTGAAATTGGGCCTGATGGGGTCAAGGTCACTGTTACTAAAAATAGAAAAAATGGTTTCTGGATGATTTCTCATAAACAATGTTTGGCACACAGTTCTTAGATAAAAGTTAGATAAAGGCCACTGTTACTAACATATTTAAATCATTTCTGCTCAATAAATTTAGAAGGAATGAGATATTGTAATGAAACTTGCTGAATATGTGGATACTGTGAAGACGACACTTTGGATTGAAAGTGGGGCACATTATGCCATTGATTCGAAGCATTCCCAGTTCAATTATCAAGCATACATGTGGGGGTATTTAATCACTTTCAGTGATAATTCTAGTTCATACAAGAGCGGGTTAAATTGAAGTAATGCCGCTTTAACTGTGATTGTGCAGCTTTAATTGTTTACCAAAGTTAAGATTTTCCAATAAACCTTCGGATGCAAGTGCAGTAATTAATATCTGTGTTCAATGGACAGTTGTGACGGAACAGTGTCATATGCTATCGAAGCATTATCCTATTGGGTCTCAATAACAAACTCAACTCCAGGGCAAAGCTAAATAAATGCAAAGATATTGGAAAAAATCAAATGGGCAGCGATGAGGCAATTCTGCTCTGCTCACAGACTTTAATGATCTTGTTATGGTATCATAAAATGTTTGAATTATAAAATTGTTTTCTTTTTTTGAGATATGTTTACAAGCAGATGACGAAATGGAATTTATTGTTGAATTATGTTCGGTATTTAAATATTTAATATTTTGTTGAGAATATACTGAATATTTTACAAGGTGACTTGGACAATAATTTCTGCTAGAATGTTACTTAAATACGGTGTATAAGATAATAATATATAATTCTCATTGCCTGATTTATTCCCTGAAAATGGAAAAACAAGTTAATACTGCCGCAGAAATTGAAAGTGGAAAAAAATTAATAAATAATGAAAAAATGAATATCAATGAAAAAGTCAATTATGATATTAAGAAAAATAGTGATACTATAAAAAAGGATGAAATAAATGCATCTAATGAAGAAACAAAGATTGCTGAGAGTAGCAAAGGTATGGACAAAAGTGAAACAATAAAAAGTGAGGACTTTTTAATTATTAATAAAGGTAGGAATTCTGTGGGTGGATTAAACAGTGTTGCAGAAGGGCATGAAAGTGAAGAAATGGTAACTGAAAGTGAAGAAAAGATGACTGAAAGTGGAGAAAAGGTGACTAAAAGTCGAGAAAGGATGACTGAAAGTGGAGAGAAGGTGACAGAAAGTGGAGAAAAAGAGACTGATAAAGCTACTGCTAATGTGAATGGTAAAGATAGTTCTAATGTAACTAGTGGAAATGATGGAGGATTCGACTTGTCAACATCGGCTATAACAAGAAGAGTTCCACATCTGCACAAACTAGAAAAGTAAGTGAAGATATAGACGCTTCCCTTACCTCGGTGTTTATAATAATAATAATCATAATCATCATAATCTTAATAATAGAAATATTAATCCCTATTTAACCTTTCCTTGATATATAAACATTTTTACGCATGTGCGACCAGTGTAGATCCAGATCAGCCAGCACATCTGTGCCGTCTGATCAGGATCTGCACTGGTCGCATTTTGGTCAGAAATAACCTAAAAAATCAAAATGCAAACAGTTTAGATCCTGATCAGACGGCACAGATGTGCCAGCTGATCTGGATCTAAACTGTTCGCCCTAGCAATAAAGATTTATCTATACAGGAAAGGGTTAAAAAAAGATAACTCATAAAAGAATTAATAATAACTAGAATCTGTCCTAAATGTACACTGATGCCCCCTCTGCTGCAACATAATTTTTAATAACAAAGGGCCATACCTCTGGTAAACATGGTCGCAGGAAAAAATCCTTTCTTTACAATCATCTAAATATCCTGCTTGATCATCTGTGCAAGTTTGAAAGAAATCTACCTTATAGTTTAGGAGGAGTTGATGCCACAAGATTTGGGGACGTACTGACGGACAGACGGACGAGTGCAACTCTGTATGCCTCCCACTTTGCGGGGGCATAATAATAACAATCATTAATAATAATAATAAATAATATTAATAGAATTTATAATAAGGATGAAATTATTATTATTATTGTTATTATTATTTATTTATTTATTTTATCCTTTATTTAAAAAAGAAAACACAGCCATTTTTACCTGAATTACATTACATAGACTACATTTTATTTTGGATGAGATCTTCTAATAAAATTTGCAGTAAATATTGACAGAAATGTACTCCTACAATTTTTTTAACAATATCATCATTCAAAAGGAGTTGTTAAAATTGAGTTTGAAAATATTTATATTTTGCGAGGATCAAACATGAGGTGTGATTGAATTCCAGGTACCAGAATGGGAAAAACTTGATAAGTTAATACTTATATTAAAAACCAACATTTCTGAAATGTCAAATTGTCAATTAATTACTTTCGTAAGTATTCACTCAATTTTTTTAGCACCTCATGGATCATTTCATGTATACTTAAGGAATCCTTTTTGTGTCGCCTTTTCGAAGAAACGGTGATACATAGGGACCGCTTTGTCCGTCCGTCAGTCGGTCCGTCACAAAAACTTAACGTTGGCTATAACTTTGCCATTTCTTAATATTTCTTTATCAAACTTTTAAATTATATTGCTTATGACAACACGCTTGAGATGATGCCAAATTCTTTAGGTCAACGTCACATGTGATGGAGTTATGCTCCTTTTTGTACTTGCATTTTTATTCCGAGATAGCACCAGAGGTCGACACAAGTGTTCAACTGAACACCCATCTAGTTCCAAAATTATGTTTTAAGTAACATGACAGTTTATTTGACCTAACAGTAAAATTTTCGATCAAATAAAAAATTTTCAATATAAAATTTCCAATTTATTTGATAAATATTGCTATTTATTTCAGAATGTTTATTTAATGGTGATGTAATTTTGAGAAAAATAATTGAACATGTCATGTATTTGATTTACAGCCAAACACTATGAAATATTCATTTAATTATTGTTTCTTAGATGGTGATTGCTGTAGTTTCCGATTTCACAATGTTTGGAATTTTATGTGTGAACTTTTTGAATAGTTTCTCTCATTTTAGTTTGTTTTTTGTTTCAAAGAAATGTAAACATCATAATAAGTTGGCAAGAGAGGCACTTTTCCTGGTTGAATTATTATTATTATTACTTGTGAATCAAGTTTCGTTGGTCTAGAGTCAACAACCTATACTGGCTGTCAATAGAAAGTTACCAGTTTTACTGTAGCTTTTACATTGATGAAATTGAAACCATTTGGCAAAATAGCACGTGCACATTCTTGAAATTTTGGGTAACTTCCTGTCTTATTGGGCTTTTACTGGTGCCAAAATTTAAAAGCTCAATATTTGAGAGAAAAAATAAAATCAACAAACATAATTTAACTCATGTTTAGCATGTCATGTTAAGTGAAACAGTATCAGCAGCTGTCCATATAGTGATTTGCTATCATTCATATTCCCTCCAACAGTTGATAGACAGTGTTCCGATATAATAATGATAACCCTGAAATGGTATTCAAGAAGCTAATGTGATCTATGGAAGAAATGGTATTCAAGAAGCTAATGTGATCCTTGGAGGAAATTTTATTCAAGAAGCTAATGTGATCCTTGGGTGAAATGTATTCAAGAAGCTAATGTGATCCTTGGGGGGAAATGTATTCAAGAAGCTAATGTGATCCTTGGGGGAAATGGTATTCAAGAAGCTAATGTGATCCTTGGAGGAAATGGTATTCAAGAAGCTAGTGTGATCCTTGGAGGAAAGGGTATTCAAGAAGCAACAAGAAGCTAATGTGATCCTTGGGGGAAATGTATTCAAGAAGCTAGTGTGATCCTTGGGGGAAATGGTATTCAAGAAGCTAATGTGATCCTTGGGGGGAAATGTATTCAAGAAGCTAATGTGATCCTTTGATGAAATGTATTCAAGAAGCTAATGTGATCCTTGGGGGAAATGTATTCAAGAAGCTAATGTGATCCTTGGGGGGAAATGTATTCAAGAAGCTAATGTGATCCTTGGAGGAAATGGTATTCAATAAGCTAGTGTGATCCTTGGAGGAAAGGGTATTCAAGAAGCAACAAGAAGCTAATGTGATCCTTGGGGGAAATGTATTCAAGGAGCTAATGTGATCCTTGGAGGAAATGGTATTCAAGAAGCTAATGTGATCCTTAGGGGAAATGTATTCAAGAAGCTAATGTGATCCTTGGGGGAAATGTATTCAAGAAGCTAATGTGATCCTTGGGGGGAAATGTATTCAAGAAGCTAATGTGATCCTTGGGGGAAATGTATTCAAGAAGCTAATGTGATCCTTGGGGGAAATGTATTCAAGGAGCTAATGTGATCCTTGGAGGAAATGGTATTCAAGAAGCTAATGTGATCCTTGGGGGAAATGAATTCAAGAAGCTAATGTGATCCTTGGGGAAAATGTATTCAAGAAGCTAATGTGATCCTTGGGGGAAATGTATTCAAGAAGCTAATGTGATCCTTGGGGGAAATGTATTCAAGGAGCTAATGTGATCCTTGGGGGAAATGTATTCAAGAAGCTAATGTGATCCTTGGGGAAAATGTATTCAAGAAGCTAATGTGATCCTTAGGGGAAATGTATTCAAGAAGCTAATGTGATCCTTGGGGGAAATGTATTCAAGAAGCTAATGTGATCCTTGGGGGAAATGTATTCAAGAAGCTAATGTGATCCTTGGGGGAAATGTATTCAAGAAACTAATGTGATCCTTGGAGGAAATGTATTCATGAAGCTAATGTGATCCTTGGGGGAAATGTATTCAAGAAGCTAATGTGATCCTTGGGGGAAATGTATTCAAGGAGCTAATGTGATCCTTGGAGGAAATGGTATTCAAGAAGCTAATGTGATCCTTAGGGGAAATGTATTCAAGAAGCTAATGTGATCCTTGGGGAAAATGTATTCAAGAAGCTAATGTGATCCTTGGGGGGAAATGTATTCAAGAAGCTAATGTGATCCTTGGGGGAAATGTATTCAAGAAGCTAATGTGATCCTTGGGGGAAATGTATTCAAGGAGCTAATGTGATCCTTGGAGGAAATGGTATTCAAGAAGCTAATGTGATCCTTAGGGGAAATGTATTCAAGAAGCTAATGTGATCCTTGGGGAAAATGTATTCAAGAAGCTAATGTGATCCTTGGGGAAAATGTATTCAAGAAGCTAATGTGATCCTTGGGGGAAATGTATTCAAGAAGCTAATTTGATCCTTGGAGGAAATGGTATTCAAGAAGCTAATGTGATCCTTGGGGGAAATGTATTCAAGAAGCTAATGTGATCCTTGGGGGAAATGTATTCAAGAAGCTAATGTGATCCTTGGGGGAAATGGTATTCAAGAAGCTAATGTGATCCTTGGGGGGAAATGTATTCAAGAAGCTAATGTGATCCTTGGGGAAAATGTATTCAAGAAGCTAATGTGATCCTTGGGGGGAAATGTATTCAAGAAGCTAATGTGATCCTTGGGGGAAATGTATTCAAGAAGCTAATGTGATCCTTGGAGGAAATGTATTCAAGAAGCTAATGTGATCCTTGGGGGAAATGGTATTCAAGAAGCTAATGTGATCCTTGGGGAAAATGTATTCAAGAAGCTAATGTGATCCTTGGGGGAAAATCGTATTCAAGAAGCTAGTGTGATCCTTGGGGGAAATGTATTCAAGAAGCTAATGTGATCCTTGGAGGAAATGGTATTCAAGAAGCTAGTGTGATCCTTGGGGGAAATGTATTCAAGAAGCTAATGTGATCCTTGGGGGAAATGGTATTCAAGAAGCTAATGTGATCCTTGGGGGGAAATGTATTCAAGAAGCTAATGTGATCCTTGGGGAAAATGTATTCAAGAAGCTAATGTGATCCTTGGGGGAAATGTATTCAAGAAGCTAATTTGATCCTTGGGGGAAATGGTATTCAAGAAGCTAATGTGATCCTTGGGGGAAAATGTATTCAAGAAGCTAATGTGATCCTTGGGGAAAATGTATTCAAGAAGCTTATGTGATCCTTGGGGGAAATGGTATTCAAGAAGCTAATGTGATCCTTGGAGGAAATGGTATTCAAGAAGCTTATGTGATCCTTGGGGAAAATGTATTCAAGAAGCTAATGTGATCCTTCGGGGATTTTTAGGTCTATTTTAGAACATGGTCAAAGTTTGACTATCTTGAAAATAGCTGTTTTGAAGGGTGAAAAAAAAGATTTCCATACAAAGTTATTAACTGTTACGGTTTGGGTATTTTGCCAAGTAAAGTTAATTTGTCTGAAAAAAATCCATAGTTTATTTATGGTGATTATTTCCTTGTGGGTCATAGTTGTAAATATTACTTCCCCGTTTGGAGGTGATTGGAATGAATATTAAACCAATATTTACAGATTTCCTATAAAATTATGCTGACCATGTTGTTGCTGTACCGCTGACCAATATCTCACTGTTTTGATGTATTGCTTAATCAAGCAAATGCCAGTCAGCAGTCCATCCAATTAAATTGTTTGGAAATATTCTAGCTCATCGGGATAAGTAGAACAGCATCGGCTGTCTGTCCATACATTGACATACTGTCGGTCATATTCCCCATGAATAACAGTCGATAGATGTTTTTATAATACGTTAAAGGTTCCTGGTCATGAATCTGGATAAATATTACGTTTATTTAGAAGTTTCTATAGAAAATAGGAGCCTAAACAAGCGCAGAAGTTGCCTTGCACTTGTAGCTATGTGAATGCGCAGTTGAAAATAGATCAATTTATTTTGTTTATTCTAAAATAAAAAATAGAAAGGAGTTCTATTGAAATAAATCGATGATGAATTTGAATTTTCAAAGCTTCCGATTGGCTACAAATGTAGGGCAACTTCTAATTATCCCCCGCCGATGAAATCGGGAGGGGGATATTGTTTTGGCGTTGTCCGTCCGTCACGGTGTCACGTCGTCACGTCGTCTCGCTGTCCGTCCGAATTTCGTTTCCGCGCTATTTCTCCGCAACCACTGGAAGGATTTCAACGAAACTTGGTGGCAACCATCAGTACCAAGAGGAGATGCGCATATCGTCGTCTTGTTCCGGTCAGACCATTAAACACAGAGTTATGGCCCTTTGATAACCTATGCATTATGTATATAGAGCAGTATTCGTTTCCGCGCTATTTCTCTGCAACTACTGTATGGATTTCAATGAAACTTGGTGGGAACCATCAGTACCAAGAGGAGATGCGCATATCGTCATCTTGTTCCGGTCAGACCATTTAACACAGAGTTATGGCCCTTTGATAAACTATGCATTATGTATATAGAGCAGTGTTTGTTTCCGCGCTATTTCTCTGCAACTACCGTATGGATTTCAATGAAACTTGCTGAAAACCATCTTTACCAAGAGGAGATGCGCATATCGTCGTCTTGTTGACATCAGACTATTTAACACAGGGTTATTGCCCTTTGATAACTTATGCATTATGCATATAGTGCAGTATTCATTTCCGTGCCATTTCTCTGCAACTACCAGATGGATTTCAATGAATCTTTCTGAGAACCATCAATACCGAGAGGAGATGCGCATGTTGTCGTCTTGTTCCAGTCAGACTGTTGAACACAGAGTTACGGCCCTTTGATAACTTATGCATTATGCATATAGAGCAGTATTCATTTCCTTGCTATTTCTCTGCAACTACTGAACGTATTTCAATGAAACTTTCTGAAAACCATCAATACCAAGAAGAGATGCGCATGTCATCGTCTTGTTCCAGTCAGACTGTTTAACACAGAGTTATTGCCCTTCGATAACTTATGTTTTATGCATATAGAGTAGTATTCATTTCTGCGCTATTTCTCTGCAACTACTGGATGGATTTCAATAAATCTTTCTGAGAACCATCAATACCAAGAGGAGATACGCATATCATCGTCTTGTTCTGGTCAGACCGTTTAACACAGAGTTACGGCTCTTTGATAACTTATGCATTATGCATATAGAGCAGTATTCATTTCCCAGCTATTTCTCTGCAACTACTGAATGGAATTCAATGAAACTTTCTTGAAACCATCAATACCAAGAAGAGCTGCACATGTCATTGTCTTGTTCCGGTCAGACTGTTTATCACAGAGTTATGGCTCTTTGATAACTTATGCATCATGCATATAGAGCAGTATTTGTTTCCGTACAACTTTTGGACGGATTTCAATGAAACACTTTCTGGAAACCATCTATACCAAGAGGAAATGCGCATATCACCCTCTTGTTCCCATCAGACTATTTAACACAGGGTTATGGCCCTTTGATAACTAATGCATTATGCATATTATAGAGCAGTATTCGTTTCCCATATTTCTCTGCAACTACTGGATGGATTTCAATTAATCTTTCTGAGAACCATAACAGATGTGTATATTGTTATCTTGTTCCAGTTGGACTGTAACACACAGTTATTGCCCTTTGATAACTTATGTATGATGCATATAGAGAAGTATTTGTTTCCGCTCTATTTCTTTGCAAGTTCTTGATGGATTGAAATGAAACTTTCTGGGAAACATCAATACTGAGATGAGATGCACATTTTGTCATCTTGTTCCGGTCAGACTATTTAACACAGAGTTATTGCCCTTTGATAACTAATGTATTATGCATATAGAGCAGAATTTGTTTCCGCACTATTTCTCTGCAACTACTGGGTGGATTTTAATGAAACTTTCTGGGAACCATCAATACAAAAAGGAGACGCGCATATTGTCATCTTGTTTCAGTCAGATCCTTTAACACAGAGTTATGGCCCTTTGATAAATTATGCATTTTGCATGTAGAGCAGTATTTATTTCCTTGCTATCTCTCGGCAGGAATCTATGGAAACCATCAATACCAAGACAAGATGCCCATATTTTTGTCTTGTTCTGGTCTGACCGTTTAACACAGTTATGGCCCTTTGATAAGTTATGCACTATGCATATAGATTAGTATTCGTTTCCATGCCACTTCTATGCAACTTCTGCATGGATTTATATTAAATAAAGCGCTATATTTTTACTACTGTGTTCTTCATTTCGACACTTTGAAGACTTTTTTTTTATATCTGAAGTTTTTTTTCACCTTTTTTGACATCCATGATTAATATCGAAATAAAGCCCTATGTCTTCAGCTGTTATGTTAGTAACAACCAGTATTCGGCGGGGGATATAAATTCAATGAATTTGCTTGTTACACATAAAATTATCTCACAACAGGCCCAAAAATGTTCTGATTGAAGCCCGAAATTTTGGCAAAATTTGTCCCTGTTCAGTCATTTATAGGCATGACACAGCAGTACAATTCATATCGACCTAACTAAGAGGTTGAGGTATTTTTCCCTGAACTCTGAATAGGCAGCTTTAAATCCTCAGTGGAATTCCCGAAGCTGTATGTAATCTTAGAGGAAGTTATGGTCTTTATTAGAACAATGGTCAGAATTTGATTATCTTGAAAATCATTGGCATTCTCAGTTAAGTTCAAAAGTTTCTTTCGGATCTTTCTAATACTGGTTGCGTGCTAAAATCCAGGGTCATGGGGAGGTGAGGGGGTGGGGGGGGGGGGAGTTCAGTCCCTTTGGACTTCTGATAAGAGCAGGCTCTGACTGACATGGACACCCCTGGGGTTCTGCCACCCGCTTCTTGAACACAGCAAACATTTTCAGTATTTTAAAAAATAAGGACCATTAAAATATCACAACCCATAACTAAACTGTAACTTTGATTTGAATCTTATAGGCTATTTTTTTGTAAAGGTGTATTAGGTGATATTTTATCTATTGATATATTTGGAATAAATTAACAATTATCTTTTATTTTGTCATTAACAAAATTTAATTTTATAATACATTTTGGCAATAGAATATTTTACTGTGAATTTGCATATTAATTAATGTCCTCTGTTCAACTCTATGACATCATTTCAAGGATTGACATCAACTGTTCAAACGAAGGTTCTTTTTTTATCCAAGACATGCACTGTATGATTTGTTGACTGATTTGTATGTTTGTATTTCCATTTATTTATCGTCGCTACCGGTTGCCCATATGAGCGAGGCCTCCAGAAGAGTGTTAGTCATTTTAGGTTTTTGGAGGATAGTGCAAGATACAGAGGACTCTCCAATTCCAGAATCGTCCCTGGTTCTTTTAAGTGCCCGGTGTATAGCACCACTACACTGGACCTCGGTTTTAAGTCCCATCCGAACGACTATATTAGTTATTTTAGTTGGAGTAGCAGGGGATCGAACCAGCGATCCCTGGACTCAGAGGCAGATGCGCTAACCACTGAGCTAATGATCCGCTCTGACTGATTTGTAATAATAGTTAGTTGTTTAAATACCCCTGTAGTTTGTAGTCTGAATGTCATTGGAACATGTTGTTTCTCAGGCAAAAATATAATACGATCTTAATGAAATATTGGCTGCGTTAAATTGTGTTTATTGATGATGAATCAAAATCTCAAAGCAATATCTCAGACTCCCACGGGCCCCGATGTTTTTTTAATATTCTGCAAACACCACAGTTTTATTGCAGCTCTCAGCTTTTTGGACAAAATGAATGAAACATCTAGACTTTTATGATGTCTTCTCCCACCATCTCGTGTCAAAAAATAGAAAATTAATTTGTGCTTGTGACGATGAACGAACGATGTCGTTGAACATTGTGAGGGATAAAAGGAAAAAGATTCTAAGTGATAGTGTATTAAGAAACACATAAAACCTTTTTGTGGATAGCAGGTAGAGACCTAGGGATCCTAATGTCCAGCGACAGCGGCGGTGGTGTCAGTTAGTCTCCGAACTTTAATATGAAACTTTTTGTTTCCTGTAACTTTGAAAGTACTTGTCCTGTTAACTTAATACTTGGAATATATCATCTGCATGAATAAAGACTCTAGTGACAACAATGAGAAAACCTATTCAACTTTTTTTTAGTTATGCCCCTTTCAAATGTAACTTTAGGCGACAAATTACTCTGTTGGAACACCAAATTCTAGTTGCTTTCAATTCTCCTATTGTCATTTTTATCATTAAGGTAGAGCAACTGTAATGCTTTCCCGCGCAAAAATTTGCGACGTCATCAAACATCGGCTCGCTTTCGGTGACTTCCGACGCTACTCGTTAGAGCCGATAGTAGCCGAAGCAACATCGATTATTGTCGACTGTTAGTGACAGTTCACCGAGTATTCCCGACATTCGAGAAAAAAGCGCGGGAAAGCATTACAGTTGCTCTACCTTAAAAATGTGCTTGTATGTGGTATGAACTAAATGAAATGTTGTTATTGAACATTTCTAAGGGTGAAAACAAAAGGATTCTAACTGATACTAAATATTGAAGCAGATGGAACATTTTACCCACTTTCCTTAGCGTTAACACGCAATTATAATCATTCCACTATGTCAGTTTTATCATTCAAAATGCGCTTGTGATTCAAACAAACGTGAATTTTTCAATTGATACTTCATATTGATTAATAAAAGCGTTTGATGAAGCTTAATGGTTTAATAATACATATGTTACTATATATAGTAACAAATTTACGTTGAAAAAATATTATTATTCGGCCTCGGCAGATTTTATCGCATAATTGCCCCGCACGTGGAGGGCAATTATGCGATAAAAGCCCTTGGAAAAGACGCACGTGCAACGCTTGGTTTTGCATGACGTCATTAGCGGCATTCCCGACAGCAAAATGGCCACGGGTGAGCGTACGCTGGAGTAGCTCGCAAATAGAATTCTAGATTTACATGGAATTATTGCTAAGTGGCCTCAAGAAAACAATCATTTAACCGAGGAAGAAGCTAGACTGTTTATTGACAGCCATTTATCTAGTTTTGACACAACTTCTAACATAATTATTTCCCTTTGCCCTGCGGTTAAGGTAAACCTCGGATTTCACCGGTACAGTAATCGAGGGAAAACTAACATATGTATTATACAGAACAATTAATGGGTGGTCGGGGACGGATGTTGATAATTGCCCCGCTAGAGATAAAATGCCCTCGGGCTAAAGCCCTCGGGCATTTTATCTCTTCAGCGGGGCAATTATCAACATCCGTCCCCGACCACCCATATATTATTCTCTAAATAAAATATTTTATGAAGAACTACAATCACATGGTTTCAGTTTCAAACATTTATTTGCCAGGTTTCTACGTAAATATAATGGTAATCAGTTCTTTAGACTACTGATGGATGAAAGCATTGGAATGATTAACCTTTATTTTTACAATGTTATTAAACAACTTTCAAACAAGTTTTGAAGTGAAATGTCATTTGCTGTTTAACCCTTTCCTGTACAGACACACCTTTATTGCTAGGGCGAACAGTCTAGATCCAGATCAGCCGGCACATCTGTGCCGTCTGATCAGGATCTAAACTGTTCGCTTTTTGATTCATTAGGTTATTTCTGACCAAAATGCGACCAGTGCAGATCCTGATCAGACGGCATGGATGTGCCGGCTGATCTGGATCTACACTGGTCGCACACGCGTAAAAATGCGTATATATCCAGGAAAGGGTTAAAGAATATACAAAGATACAGTACCATAACTAAGACATTTTATTTGAAACAAGAAGTATCTTTAAAAAAAAGATCAACAGCATTTATGGGAAATGGGATTTTCTGTTTTATGAAAGACACAATTTAGGTTTTAAGAAGTCAAGTGCTCTTCAATTCAAAAATATTACAAAGTTCAGTCACATTACTTGGGCATTATATTTGAAACAAAAAATATCTTAAAAAGGGATAGAAGGACTTGATGGAAAAGATTTTTCATTTAAGAAAATAATGAATAAGACTCGATTAAGCTTTTATAGTTTCCTTCATTTGGTTAACAAGTGAATCGAATGATTGTTGGAACAACCACGTTGACAATAAAGTGAATGACCGCAAGCGACTTGTAAAGAATAATGCATGCTAGTCGATGCCACGCGTGGAAACATTGTGCATAGTCCAATCAGTTGTGAGCAGCTTTACTGTAGCCGCACCGCTAAAAGTAATATGTCACACTGCGTAACAGCTGAAATTATAGTTCATTAGGTGAATGAGACTTCATCAAAAAGGATAATGTTCAAGAGTAAATATGTCATTGTAATCGAACAGAAGTATATCACATGCTATGCAGTGTTACTGCTACAATGACATCAGAAGTTACTTAAACAAATGAAATACACTGGGAACTCTTTATAACGCGGTATAGCGGGTCCATCATCCCGACCGCGTTAATAAGTGAATCCGCGTTATATTTTCCCGCGCAAAATACATGTCCCGATTTTCCCGCGAAAAATACATGACCCGATTTTCCCGCGCAAATATACAACCTAATACGCAACTAGAGATTATGCATAATTCTACGTAACGTCATGATTCCCCACACTGTACTCGACAAAAAATATTTCTTACAAGACACACAATTACCAAATTTCAAATAAAAAAAGCAAAACGGCAAGAGACTGACTAATAACACCAAGATCAAAATCGTAAAGGCCTTAAATTATTATAATGGAATTAAAGACCGTATATCTAGTTTGTTTAGATGCTTGCAGAAATTTTAATTATTTTATGACACAAACTCTGACATTTACGAACGTAAATGTAAAATAAATATTAAAACACTAACCATCGTGAACATATTCCATAATTTATAAATTACATCCTAATTTTATCTCCAGTACAATATTTCAGTATTGTTGCATCATCAACCAACTTAAACCAGCTAAAAAACAAGACAAATGTCACGTACACACTTCTTGTAGATCAAACAATTTCATAGCAGAGCCGACAAAACATCACAGTCTCGATACGAGCCGACATTTTTCTTTGAAGTCGCATTTCATTGACAGATATTATCGCTGTTTACCTCCATAGTAAAAAAATGCAACCTCCATGAAATTAACAGGAAGGCGGATCAAAGCAAAATGTACATCAATGAACTACCGACAGACTGGGAATAATTTTTTGTTTCTTTCTGAATTGTGCGGATTATGTGATAATTATAGAGACAATCGAATTTAGTAATGGATCAATGATAAAATTAAACAGTAAGTATGCATTCACAAGTTTGCCCCGGGCTGTTATCTGTCACTGGGAAAGGTGTTAAAACGCGGTTGTTTTAGGGAAAAATGTGTGCGGCATTTGTGTACATGTTACAATTGTGACTTCCGGTTTCGATTTTTTGCCGTTTCATGGTAAAAAATGGACTTAGAAAAAAATAGGGGATCCACGGTACGACCGCGTTATAATGGAGCGCGGAATTAAACGAAGCGCGTTATAAAGAGTTTGCAGTGTATTCATGTTTTCTTGGAAATGATCAGACAGGGCTTTGTGTTAAATCATGTAACGCTGTCTCCAAAAAAAAACTCAGGAAGTTTTCAGACATGCACTACAAATGTTGATAAATAATTGGTTAAATGCTTTCATTTAGCGGATAACTGGCTTCCAGTTTGCCTGGTAGTGGATCTTGTCACGCAAAATTTGAAATTCGCTCATTTTCATTCATCAGTAGGGATTATTTATTTAATGGTAGATAAAGTTCCGTTATCCACACGGAGACATTGGAGTATTCCACCCTAAATCTTGGTTATGGTGGATTTAACCCTTTACTTCATGGATATGCTTTTCATCACATCTGCAATAATTTAAATGCATATCACATGGCAAATTAATGCCCTTCATTAGATCAGGATCTAGTGTTCACTATTAGATTCATAAAATTATTTCTGACCCCAAAAATAACCATTCTAGATCTAGATCAGAGCACAGATGTGCCACATGATCTGGATCTACACTGACCAAGAAATGACCAGTACTAACCAAGTAATGACCAGTGTAGATCTAGATCAGAGCACAGATGTGCCACATGATCTGGATCTACACTGAGCAAGAAATGACCAGTACTAACCAAGTACTGACCAGTGTAGATCTAGATCAAAGCACAGATGTGCCACATGATCTGGATCTACACTGACCAAGTAATGACCAGTACTAACCAAGTAATGACCAGTGTAGATCTAGATCAGATGGCACTGATCTTCCAGCTGATTTAGCTGCACGCATGATTTAACTAAAAAGGGATCCCAGAGTCAGGATCATTCATTGGAGAAAGCAGTCACAAACATTCCAGCTTTGACCTTTATCAAAAAATCCACGATTGGGTTAGTTTCTGTAACGTGTCGCGTCAGGTGTACTTGGTTATGGGAATATATTTACAGGGGGATTCTCAATTTGGACGGAGTATAAAAACAACTCCAACAATGATTGGTAAATGTACAAGACTATACAATATGTACACTATGACACGTTGTTCGAAAATGTGGGATCGCCTCAGATAACTTGCTAGAGGGCCTTAAGCGATTTGTGTTGAAAGGTGCAATGAGCTTGGAACTTTGTGAATAAATGGTGAACAACTGTAAGGCACGTTATGTTTGTGGTGGAGCACTTGGGTCAAAAGGAACTTCAGTACGCGTAATTGCCAGCTGATTGTCCTTAGGCCAAGGTGACTGTGCTATCGGTTATGTAAATGTGTGCAGTGACACTGGCTACCTCATCCGCACTAGTATGTACGGGCTTCTGTTTCTGGTGAAACAGGAATTGTCGGTATTTTGCAATATGACAAGGTGGACGCTTGGTCCTGAATAAGATAGTATCTAATGACACTTTACGAGAGGGCGATTCACCCTATTCGGTACGGTAGCTATATGACAACTGGTAAGGCGACTGGCGCTTACAGTTGAGCAAAGTGCACAGTGTATGAACTGTGTCTTGATAACCGATGGAGCTATTTGCAATTGACAGGGTCACTTTGGAGTGACAGTGTTTTGGTGCCTTTGTTGTTCACGACATTCGTTCGCCCTTGGTAATACTTGTTCAATGAACGGATCATTTGTGAGACTGTTATACACGGTGATTTATAATTTGACGAAATGAAGTTAGGGTTAGTTATGCCAAGTGCACTCTGACAAATGTCAGCCAAAGGCATTGCCAATGGTCTGCCAAAGGTCGTGCCAGAGGTCTGCTTTGGTCTTGCCAAAGATCTGCGTGTGGTTCTTGCCAATGGTCTGCCACTGGTCCCACCAATGGTGACACCGTCACCGTACACTTGGCAGTGAAGTAGGCTATTTTTGGAAACGCTCTGATGAAGAGCTGGCGAACGAATGCGAAATTTCTTCTCGGTTGGTCTTTTTATAATAGTCTTGATTGGGTCCCGGCTTTTGATGCCAGGTACCAGAATGCAATTTAGTTGAAGAGGTGAATTGTTATTTTCGCATAAAATGGAAATACAAACAACGTGTCAAAACAAAGAAACAAATAATTGCATAAAACATAGATTTGATAATTAATTATAACAAAATAGATAAGGTGTGGGTTTTAATGCAGAATATTGAGTATTTGATGATTTTATTAATTCTGCGGTGTGGTCTAAAAGCTACGAAATGCCCGGATGTTGAAGATGTCAAAATGTATTGAATTACATAGAGATTGATGAATTGTGAAGCTGTTTGACGAATTTGCAAATGGTTCTGAATGTGAATAATTATTTCTTGATGATGGTTAATCATCCCAACTAGGATTTATATTGAACATGGTAAATTAAATGATTTTTAGTAGTGCTCGGCCGTTACATTTCCATATTCACAATGCTATGAATTTTATACATCCACTGTTTGCATGACACAATCGAATTCATTGGAACAGAGACCAACATAAGCTGCCTCAAAAGTAATATTTGAGAAAAAAGCCTCTCTTGGCAATAGATTTACATTTCTTGAAGCTGACGTTATTATATGAAAGGACGTGAAATATGCCAGCAGTGCTCATGTAAAATTCATAATGTTATATTTTGACTTGTGACGTCAACGAGCATGCACGTTTTACCAGGAGTTGGTGCGAGTTCACTATGTTGCCATCGTGGCTGTTCCAACAGCCATTCAAAAAAGCCGTGATATGAATTCTTCAAACAATTTCTGAATTAATGAGAGTATTTTTAAGTGTAAATACAAGGATTGAATCAATATTTGAAGGTTTTCATTTGGTTATGAAAAACAGTTGGATTGTTTAAAGTATGTGTAAAGAGCTTCACACACTTTAAACAACCCAACTGTTTTCTATACCCAAATGAAAACCATCAAATATCAATTCAATTGTTAAGTAAAATCGGAAACCGTCACAATCATCTTCAAAGTCCATCTGAAAAGAAATTTTGCATCTTATAATGAATCTGGAAGCAAACAGTGACGATCCTGTGATCGATATTTGATGGTTTTCATTTGGGCAAGGAAAACAGTTGGTTCCTTTAAAGTGTGTGAAAGCCCAAAAAACATCAATTAATGATTCTATTTTTATATTTACACTCATAAATACCATCATTAATACAGAAATTATTAGAAAAATTGATGATATTACAACTTATTCAAACGGCTGTTGGAACAGCCTTGTTGACGTCAAAGTGAATGATGGCATGCTTTTTCGCAGCAATTTGTGGCAAAACTTGCGTGCTCATTGACATCACATGTCAAAACTTTGTGATCAGTCCAATAAATTGGGAGCGGCTTTTACTGTAACCACGCCTCTTAAAGTAATAATTCACACCGTATACCATCAGGAATTATGATGTATGAGGAAAATAAGACTTCATTGTAGCGGATGCAGTTGAAGTGTAAATATAGAACAATAAAGAAAGCAACTGTTACAGAAAATTGTCATGACCCACCTGCAAAGTTCTATATTCAGCTATTGATCATTTATATTGGCTATTATTGTCAGTAAACCACTGAAGCAGGAATATTAACCAACATTGTGGGAATGTGTAGAAATGTTTTATGTCATTGTTTTGTTTATTGTTTCTAAATTTGACTCTGCAAAAACTTGTGTGCTCACATTTTTCCCTTAACTATTTTGTGATTGATTGATTGATTGATTGATTGACCATTCCAAGGATGTAACTTCTCAGTTAAATCTTTGTAGTGATTGATTTTAATTTATTAGGTTATCTCTGACCAAAAAATGATCAGCGCAGATCAAGATCAGAACTGATTTGATCTGGATCTAAACCTGACCATGATTGATCATTTCTTGGTCAAAAAACAAGTTTAAAAGTAAACAGTAGATTCTGATTAAGGCATGAATTTGCTTGCTGATCTGGATCTACACCATTTCTCCATGGGGTAACAGCCATTAGAAATTCCTTGGAGTAGCTTATGTTTTGTTTAACCCTTTCCTCCATAGACACACCTTTATTGCATGTGCGAACAGTGTAGATCCAGATCAGCCGGCACATCCATGCCGTCTGATCAGGATCTGCACTGTTCACTTATTGATTCAGGTTATTTCTGACCAAAATGTGACCAGTGCAGATCCTGATCAGACAGCACGGATGTGCCAGCTGATCTGGATCTACACTGGTCGCACATTTGTAAAAATGCATATCTATATGGAGGAAAGGGTTAAGGTCAGCAATTTACATTTCGAATATGTTAGTGTCATTCCCTTAGCTCAATAGTCAGCAATAAAATAAAAATATGCAAATCTCTAGGCTTTGTTTCTCATTAAGCATTATGTTCTGGTTTTGTACGAGGGATTTGCACGCAAGACCAGTGATCTCATTAACTTTAAAAGACTACTATTAATGAAACTAGATGGGGGATTCTGAAACAAACATTTTAAATTCATCTCAAAGCTCAAGGGAAATATTGGAATAACAGTCTTCCCCCTCCCCTTCCCTAACCCCCACCCCCCTCTCACCCCCAGATTTTCAAATATTGTCTGACTGAATGTCTGACATATTTTTTTCCACTTTCTGGAAGTCTGTTCAATGAAGTAATGAAGGAGTTACAACAGTTTCTTACAACCTCTAGATTAACTTCTTAGTTTGTATTGGATTGTAGCATGTCAGTGTGTATAATGGCTGTCAATGAGTTCAATGTAATTGACAGCCAAATCCTTAGAACATGTTTCTAACCGTGAAATGTCTGGAGGTTAAGATTGTTTCACCGTAATTGCTTGTAGTAAAGAAAGATAAAACAAAGGCATGTTTCAATTAACTTGATTGAAATGTCGTGACTGAATTAGATTCTAATGTCACTGTGGCATCTAAGAATTGCAGAAAACACAGACTATTGGCTTCTGTTAGTTTGGTTTTAGTCTAATTTAAAATAATGCTAATGTAGGGATGTTTCAGCCATGTTGATGACAAAGTCAATTATGACATGCTTGTTAGCGGGATTACATGTGTGCTTGTCAAAGTCACATTTCAAAACATTGTGCACAATTTGGTTTCCAATAAATCTTAGTATTATAATCTTGGACTGGTTTCTAATCCGTTTTATATTCTTGACCTGGTTTCCAATAAATTTTAGTATTATAATCTTGGACTGGTTTTCAATTAATCTTAGTTTTACACTGCAACTCCATTTTATCGCAGACCTCGGGGTCCAAGCGCGCCAACCGCAATATAAACGGAACGCAATATAAGTAAATAACCGCGCTAAAACAATGAGAATTCATTTGTTTTTGCTGTCAGATGCATGTATATCGCAGTGTTGCGTAATTAACATGCAGTGAAATCGACAGGTACATCAGGGAGTACGTTCCGTTCTGGAAAAATGTTTTCAAACAATTTTTAATACATTTATTAAGATTTATTTTTAATAAAAAGAAATAAATTTATGAACAACAAAGATCTCCGTCATCAATTTTCATCGGTGTCATCACTTTCAACTGATCGACGATCTGCCGTTGGGTCAAGGTCGGCGATGTTAGTTCGTCATCGTCGTCCGTCGTCAACCAGCTAGATAATGTATAAAACGATGAGCAGGTTATGTCAAAACAACAAACTGTTTTGACGTTTCTTACTCAATGCCCATTATGGTTAGCAGCTTGAATTAAATGTTGCTAATCTGCGATTTGTCTCGTGAACGAAATTTTGCCAGTACTGTATCAGCTTGGTGTTTTTCGTACATATTGTTCGTCACAAAGGGGGTTTCATGTCAGATCAGAAGCAACAGAATTGTAGAAAAACTTTCAATTATTTTCATACGTTTGATGATAAATTGTATCTGTTGGTAAACTAGTACATCGCCTCTAAAATCCCAGCATGCAAAATGTAATAAAATGCCGTAATAAGACACGAAAAAAGCGTGTGTTTCGTGAATTTGTCGCCAATGTTGATTTGATCATTTGGTCTTTTTATCACCCACAAAGAATGAACAAACATATACATTGTAAATGTTCAATAAATTGGGATTCACGGACCAAGCGCAATATATTGGATATTGCGATATAACTGATCGCGATATAACTGAGCTGCAGTGTATAATCTTGGACTTGTTTCTAGTCTCAGTTTTATAATATTGGACTGGTTTACGATCTCTGTTTTATAATCTTGGACTGGTTTCCAATGTCAATTTAATAATCTTGTCCCTGGGCTTCTTACTGATTTTGTTGCCATTTGGACATGTCCTTTACCAAACTGATTCTTACCTTTAAAGGATTCATTTTCGTCTGGATTGCTGATGTAGAAATAATTAAGAAAAGTGATTTCCTACAAGTGTCTGCTTACAATTATGTCTTGCGGATCATGCAATACCATACAGGGTGCGTCACAGGAAATGGTGTCATTGGTGATGATTTTCGACATTTTAGTTTTTTACTATAAGTATCATGCATGAGTGTGAGGTGAAGATGGAAAAATCTGTCACCGAGGGGGAACTGTTTTGCGGGAATGAGGCTTCTTTTAAAACGTCCCAGGAGCATTACATTTTCTCAAACGGGGAGGGTAGGGAGCCCTTATTATTAGAATTAATTATTTTTATTCTGATGTTAGATTCTGAAAAATATTTGATAAGTATTGATTTACTGATTTTTTTCCCCAAAATCATCAGGGTGTTTATTATGAGAGGGGCCTTTAAGAGGAATTTTACGGTTTAAAGAAATGAAAATGATAGTTGTATTCTACATTGTTTTTTTTAACAAACCTTACCTATTCTTCTTATTATTAATCATAATGCTAAGAGATTGTGTGTGTCTGATTAAAATGCTTTTAGACATTAATACATTTCTTCAGAAAGCAATATGTCATGAAGCAGGAAATTGGTATATTGCTTAATTGTGTCCACTAATACTGATATCACAAAATGATTCATCGAATGCTGAACGTGTAACCTTTAACTTGGTTGATACACCTTTATTGCGGAGGCAAACAATATAGATCCGGATCAGCAGGCACATCATTGCTACCAGTGAACATCGTGATAATGGGGCCATCACACCATGACATTCAGGGGAGAAAGCTGGTATGGAAAAAAAAAATTTGAACATGCACAAAAGTTCTCACTGAGACCTGCATTCTTCAACATTTAATATTTGGTTGTTACTTATCCTTTACTTTGCAGTGAATAACTCACTGGCGACCTGGCAACAACTGCTGACTGGTCCCCTAGTGCACACAGCATGTGACTTAAGTGAAACAAACGTCATGTTTGCGTTCAAATGAGTGTCATTCAATCGTTTTACGAATGTCCATGCATCAACACGCTTGTCTAATGTTAACAAATTGTTTGTTGCACACCATTGGCACATTAGAACACAGTAAAGATTTTCAAGGGTATCTAACTTAGACACATGTTAGTCTCACGCCAGATGTGTCATTTTCATTCTTGAAAGCTAAAAAATTGAATGATTGAAATGTTCAGAGAACATTGACCTTAACGTCATGGTGTTTCAGCCCCATAGTATCAAATGAGTAAAGGGTCACAGGATTTGAGAATCAGTGTAGATCAAGATCAGACAACATAAATGTGATGGCTGATCTGGATCTGCACATATGATGAAACTTGTATATATATCCTTTCCACGACCATAACGTATTTAAACATGACCAAATTTTGACTTCCCAAAACCCGGCCCTGTTTTACGGGAAGACGCCCGAAACGTATTTAAACTTGTCAAAAAAATCGCTTTTCAAAACCCGACCCTGTTTTTTCGTCGGAAACCTGTCAATTTATTTTTTATTTTTAAAAAAGTCCTTACTTTGGTGGCTATTTAAAAGAACGCGGAATCATCGATCAGTATTTTAAAACCATTCGTCATTTGAATGCATCACATATTTTCTCTCAAATATAATTTAGTAAGAAATTGAATACATTTGACCTAGATAATCTGATAAGAAAATTAGTAATTTTAAAAAGTTCAATTTTAAGAAAAAAAATCTAATTACATGTGTTGCTGTTTCTTCATCTTTCATTCTCAAAATAAAAAAGTGGCTCCAAAACAGTTATTCATTATTTAAAAAAAATCCTATATCTACCTAGTAATTACTTAAAAATGACATTTTTTGCAATGGCATAAAAATTAATTACTGTTAATTAGATTAATTAATTTACAGAATTTACGTTACAGTCTTCCTGCGATAAACCGAATTTTTCACAAATTACGTAAAAGAGCGTTGAAATTCGGGATTTTAACGCACTATTCTTGATATGCTTTTTTCCACCTTTTTTACAGAAGAAAGACCGTAACGTTAGATAACGTGTTTTACACGGGTTTCTTACCATGTTGAAAATTACGAATTTCTTTTAAAGGTAGAATACCGGTAACGGACAAAAGCGTTTATGCTTTATTCAAACATACACTTTTCAACGGGCACTAAAATAAAATTTACGCAGATTTACGTTATGGTTTTTAAAATCGTGAAAAAAGCACATGTTTAATTACGTTTCGGGCGACCTCCAGTAAAACAGGGTCAGGTTTTGGGAAGTCAAAATTTTGTCACATTTAAATACGTTACGGACGTCTGTCCGGAAAACAGGGTTGGCGCGGAAAGGATATGGAGAAAAGGAAAAATCTGTTAAAATGTTCCATCTGTTTCCATATCAAAGAAAGGAAATTTGGTAATTAGTTAAGTGCTAGCCACAAGAAGTGAAATCATTGACCATTTGTCAATCATGGATGCACTTACTGTATAGTGGTTGTGTTTTCAAAGAAAAAAGCAAACATTACGAGTTTTTTGGTCGGCAGACCAAGAGTTTCAGTTTTCTGACTCTTGACAGTCTCAACTTCTATAATAATAGTAACAAACTGCAAGCCTAAGAACCAGTGAAAAGGTAGTTCTAATTTTCAAAAGTTCTGGTAGATATTCCGACCCCTTAGTACTTTCACAGCTTTGATTTAAGAATGGACTTGTGTGAATATTATTTATACAATAAAACCTATCTATTAACCCTTTACTTCATATATATGTACACGTTTTAACCCTTTCCTGTATAGATACGCATTTTTACGCATGGGCGACCAGTGTAGATCCAGATCAGCCGGCACATTCATGCCGTCTGATCAGGATCTGCACTGGTCGCATTTTTGTCAGATAACCTAATGAATCAAAAAGCGAACAGTTTAGATCCTGATCAGACGGCACGAATGTGCCGGCTGATCTGGATCTTAACTGTTCGCCCTAGCAATAAAGGTGTGTCTATACAGGAAAGGGTTAATGCATGTTTGACCAGTGTAGATCAAGATCAGCCTACACAACCATGGTATCTGATCTGGATCTCCATTGGTCACATCTCAGTCAGAAATATATCCTAACAAATCTAGCAGTTTAGATCCTGATCTGAAGACATGTTTTACTGTTTATAAAAAATACTGAGTCGGTTACAGAAATTCAGTGACTAAACGGTTAATCGGATCAACTTTGGTTTAAAAAAAAAACTTTGAACTTTTGCAGCAGAAAATTATACTGATTTTTTCCACTTTTTCAGTGGCTCTGACAGAACGGAAATTTAATCCAATATCTAAATGAAATCTTGATGTATATGAAATATGTACTTGAGTCGGTTACACAAATTTAGCAACTAAATGGTTAATTGAATCAAAATGTACTTCAGTTAAAAATATTTCTTTGAACTTTTCATCAGAGAAAATTATAGTATTACAAATAGTCGAAGAAAGTTACTGATTTTACAGTGGCTTTTATGTTGGCGGAAATTGAATCCAATATCTAAATAATATTGGGATGTAAAATGTACTTTAGTTAAAACAATCACTTTGAACTTTTGCAACAGAGAAAACGATACTGATTGACAATAGAAAGTAAAGTTACTACTTTTACAGTGCCTTTTACATCGATGAAAATCGAACCCAGTCACAATGACACAGAAGTGATGGTACCAGTGCCCAAGGTTATAAAACTGAGCATGGAAACCAGTCTCAAATCTCAAGCATCTGATTGGCTGAAATGGCGACTGGTCGCCATTTCAGCCAATCAGATGCTTGAGATTTGAGACTGGTTTCCAAACTCAGTTTTATAACCTTCAGCCCAGATTGCATTTTCAGATGATTTACAGTTGTATTAGGCTGTTTCTGCTATCAAAATCAAATTTTTAATATTTGATAGAAATGATGAAATCAGCAAAGGGGAAAATAAATTTTAGTCAGTGTAAAAATGCCTGTATTTTTAAGCTAACAATTTTTCCAAGTTATGGAAGATCACATTTACAGAGAATTAGATTGCAATGATTTTCAGATGATTTACAGTTGTATTAGGCTGTTTCTGCTATGAGAATCAAATTTTGAATATTTGATAGAAACGATGAAATCAGCAAAGGGGAAAATAAATTTTAGTCAGTCACAGTGTAAAAATGCCTGTATTTTTTAGCTAACAATTTTTCCAAGTTATGGAAGATCACATTTACAGAGAATTAGATTGCAATGATTTTCAGATGATTTACAGTTGTATTAGGCTGTTTCTGCTATCAAAATCAAATTTTTAATATTTGATAGAAATGATGAAATCAGCAAAGGGGAAAATAAATTTTAGTCAGTGTAAAAATGCCTGTATTTTTAAGCTAACAATTTTTCCAAGTTATGGAAGATCACATTTACAGAGAATTAGATTGCAATGATTTTCAGATGATTTACAGTTGTATTAGGCTGTTTCTGCTATCAAAATCAAATTTTGAATATTTGATAGAAACGATGAAATCAGCAAAGGGGAAAATAAATTTTAGTCAGTGTAAAAATGCCTGTATTTTTAAGCTAACAATTTTTCCAAGTTATGGAAGATCACATTTACAGAGAATTAGATTGCAATGATTTTCAGATGATTTACAGTTGTATTAGGCTGTTTCTGCTATGAGAATCAAATTTTGAATATTTGATAGAAACGATGAAATCAGCAAAGGGGAAAATAAATTTTAGTCAGTGTAAAAATGCCTGTATTTTTAAGCTAACAATTTTTCCAAGTTATGGAAGATCACATTTACAGAGAATTAGATTGCAATGATTTTCAGATGATTTACAGTTGTATTAGGCTGTTTCTGCTATGAGAATCAAATTTTGAATATTTGATAGAAACGATGAAATCAGCAATGTGGAAAATAAATTTTAGTCAGTCAAAGTGTGAAAATGCCTGTATTTTTAAGCTAACAATTTTCCAAGTTATGGAAGATCACATTTACAGAGAATTAGATAGATTGCAATGATTTCTTGCATGAACAACACTTCTTTTTAGTTGGCAAATTTAAATCTGAAAATGTGGGCAGTCAATTGTAATAAAATCTACAGAAAATTGGAAATAGGCCTAATATAGTAAAAATGCCTGAAGTGTGCTTTTTATATTTGATCCCTTTCCTCCATAGACACATCTTATTGCGTAGTCGAACAGTGTAGATCCAGATCAGCTGGCACATCCATGCCGTCTGATCAGGATCTGCACTGTTCGCTTTTTGTTTTATTAGGTTATTTCTGACCAAAATGCGACCAGTGCAGATCCTGATCAGAGGCATGGATGTGCTGGCTGATCTTGATCTACACTCGTCGCACATGTGTAAAAATGCGTATATATGGAGGAAAGAGTTATGACACTAGGGTTGTGACTAAGCCAATACTGATTCTGTAGGTCATGGTTACATTTGACTTGAGTTATGCCCCTTTTGGTACTTGAATTTTGCCACCGAATTGAACAATGGTTCTCAGAAAAAAGACACTGTCAGAGCTTTTATAAGAGTTATGGTGTGTTACATGAACCACATAAACTCATTACTCAAGTTGGTTTTGATATCTTAATGAAATCTAGAGGTATACAGAACGCTTCGAAATAATGTGACAGAACACATCCAACATTGAATGATTGGCCATTGATGTAACTGCTGTGCTGACTATATTGGACTTGTTTGTATTGGAATTATTCAAAACCTATTAAGATGTTAATACTGATCTTAACTTGATTTTTATGTAAATCTGTCCTTAAAGACAGTGTAAACAATAAATATTATGCTGTCTGTTGAAAATGGCTTGTTTTACAGCAGAATCTACATTAGATTTTATCCCTGTATAATGATGGGGGAAATTTTAATAAAGTCTGGAAAATATTTTAAAGTATGTTGACAGAAGGGTTCGTGCAGACAAAAATGAATTTAGATTTATATCCTGTTAAATTAGTTTGAGGCAATGCTATGACAGTCACACGCTTCTATGATGTCATTTAATTTCGGGGTAAGGTGTGAAGGGGGAGGCAGCAGGGGGATGGGGGTTTGGGGGGGGGGGGAGTGAATTTTCACGCAGATGAAGCAAATGACATTTTGGTGTAGGCAGAAATTCTCACACTTAAGTATGGAATTATCCTTGGAAGAAAAGCTATTAAATACATGTAATTAAATTTTACTCAGATTTGATTTTGTGCAATTTTCCTAGTGCAGAAATAAGTGAAAATTATATCTACATGTAATTATAATACCACAGTAATTATGATTTTACTTAAACCTTTCCTCAGTTTACTTGCCTTTATGACAAAAAAATTGTAGATCCAGAACAGTTATCATTCTGTGCCATCTTATCAGGATCTGCAATGTTAGCCTGATATATTAGGTTATTCCTCACCAAAAAGCGAACAGTGCAGATCCTGATCAGAGTGCAAGCTGGATCACGATCTCCACAGGTCACTCATGCGTAAAAAAGGTGTATAAATTGAGTAAAGGGTTTAATTTAACAATTCTTTTACTTCAGCTTATTCTCATCAGGCCTACTTTGCATTTTGATGAATTTTGCTTTTGATCAGTGATGCCCATTGCTTTTGATCAGTGATGTCAATTGCTTTTGATCAGTGATGCCCATTGCTTTTGATCAGTGATGTCCATTGCTTTTGATCAGTGATGCCCATTGCTTTTGAACAGTGATGCCCATTGCTTTTGATCAGTGATGTCCATTGCTTTTGATCAGTGATGCCCATTGCTTTTGATCAGTGATGCCCATTGCTTTTGATCAGTGATGCCCATTGCTTTTGATCAGTGATGTCCATTGCTTTTGATCAGTGATGCCCATTGCTTTTAATCAGTGATGCTCATTGCTTTTGATCAGTGATGTCCATTGCTTTTGATCAGTGATGTCCATTGCTTTTGATCAGTGATGTCCATTGCTTTTGATCAGTGATGCCCATTGCTTTTGATCAGTGATGTCCATCACTTTTGATCAGTGATGTCCATTGCTTTTGATCAGTGATGCCCATTGCTTTTGGTCAGTGATGTCTATTGCTTTTGATCAGTGATGCCCATTGCTTTTGATCAGTGATGCCCATTGCTTTTGATCAGTGATGCCCATTTCTTTTGATCAGTGATGTCCATCGCTTTTGATCAGTGATGTCCATTGCTTTTGATCAGTGATGTCCGTTGCTTTTGATCAGTGATGTCCATTGCTTTTGATCAGTGATGTCCATTGCTTTTGATCAGTGATGCCCTCACAAAGTGAGAGGCATATAGAGTTGCACTTATCTTTTTATCCATCAGTGTTCACCCAGGAAAACTTGTGTGTTAATTCTTGCGTACAGCCCTATACTTGAGCAACATTTTTCTCTTGTGTGTCTAGACACAGAAGAAAATATCATTTTTGTGGTGTTCACCCATGTATATGTGTGTGTCAATTCTTGAGTAAAGCCTATACTTGTCTAACATTTTCTCTAGTGTGTCAAGACACAGAAGAAACTATTGTACAGCAGAAATGACACACAAGTCCAAAATCAAACATCCCTCTATATGTCAGTACGTTCATAGGTCTGTCCCCCAAATCTTGTGGCATCAACTCATTATTATTGGGAGGATTTCTTTTGAAGTTGCACAGATGATCAAGCAGGACGTGTAGATGATAATAAAGAAAAGATTTTTTCCTGCTACCATTTTTACCAGAGTTAAGGCCCTTTGTTATGAATGTTTTGGAGCAGTGGGGGCATCCGTGTCCGAGGACACATTCTAGTTTTATTTGATTCGGTGATGTGCTTTTCTTTTTTGTTAAGCTATAGATTTGTTTAATGGTTCAGTGCACTTTGTTACACACAAAAATGAGGGAAATGACCCAGCCTCCTTCGGGAAATCACGGCAATATTCACAAAGCTTACGCGCAGTCAGAGCTATCTATTTAACTCTAATCCCGTTATCACTTGGTTGGATGCAGACAGAATAATGAATTGATCCATGCTGTGAAAATATCAAAACCTTATTGCAACATTATAACACGTATGTGACAAAATTTGCCGGCCTGTGTTTTTTGCTTAGTTTGTTTAACACCACAGAGAAACGTTTTAAAACTGATGATTGTTAACCTTGGCCTGAATGTTTTTTGTGTAACTCTATGGGTTACAACCTACACGGTACTGTATGGAATGCCGCCATAATGGAATTAGGTAACGATGTCTCCCGGGGGAAAAACAAATTTTTCCATGCATTTCTTTATCTCTGGAGTATATTTTTGTGTCGCCTGTGATAACTTACTTTTGCCTATATCATTGATAGCACTTGTCCTATTTACTTAACCCTTTCCTCCATATATACATATTTTTACGCATGTGTGACCATTGTAGATCCAGCCGGACATACATGCCATCTGATCAGGATCTGCACTGTTTTCTCTTTGGTCAGAAATAAACTAAAAAATCAAATAGCGAACAGTGCAGATCCTGATCAGCCAGCACAGATCTACACTGTTTGTCCATGCCTTAAAGATGTGTATATGGAGGAAAGGGTTAATACTTTAAATATTTCATCAACATGAACAATCAGTGACAACAAGAATGATAACTCCTTTTTCCCCATTTTTTGAGTTATGTCCCTTTTGCATGCAACTTTAACATGAAACTTAATGTTGCTTATAACTTTAAAAGTACTTGTCCTATTCACTTAATATTTGGAATATATCATCTGCATGAACAAAGCAATAAGTGACAACAAGACTGATAACTCTTGTTTCACTATTTTATGAGTTGAAAAATTTTACTTAGTACTAATATTAATGAAAGGGTGTGCAGCCGCCATTAAACCAACAGAAGTCTGGTAAATTGACTGGTATTTGGAATGCCATGTATTCGCAATTACTTGTCAATGCATATATGCAATACCCCAAAAACCCTTTCAGTAATATTTGTATTAAGTCAAATTTTTCAACTTCACTATTTAGAGGTATTTTTTGCTGAAACCGGGTCCCTATGGTTCAAAACTGGGTTTTCTGGGGTCAAACATTAGGAACTTCGCATTGACATAAAATTTTGTTTTATTTTATGCTTTTCAGTGAATTATTGATTTTTTCCGGTGAAATAATAAGGTTTTCACTTTTTTCAAACAGAACAGAATATCATTTTTATTATTTTCACTGATTTTTTTTATCCCCCCGCCAAAGGCGAGGGGGATATTAGAAATGCCCTTCGTCCGTCCGTGTGTCCGTCTGTCCGTCCGAAACAATTTTGTCTGGGGCATAAGTCCAAAACTACTTCAGGGATTTTATTCAAACTTCATACACTGACAGAGCACTTTGGTAGGTAGTGCAGTGTGCAAGAACAATAACTCTACCTTGCCTATTTTTAGAGTTTTTCCCCTTTATCATATTTACTTGATAAATTTTGTCCGGAGCATTAACTCCAAAACTACTTGAGGGATTTTATTCAAACTTCATACACTGACAGAGCACATTGGTAGGTAGTGCAGTGTGCAAGTGCAATAACTCTACCTTGCCTTTTTTTAGAGTTATTCCCCTTTATCACATTTACTTGATAATTTTTTTCCAGAGCATAACTCCAAAACTACTTGAGGGATTTTATTCAAACTTCATACACTGACAGAGCACATTGGTATGTAGTGCAGTGTGCAAGTCCAATAACTCTACCTTGCCTATTTTAAGAGTTATTCCTCTTTATCAGATTTACTTGATAAATTTTGTCCGGAGCATAACTCCAAAACTACTTCAGGGATTTTATTCAAACTTCATATACTGACAGAGCACATTGGTAAGTAGTGCAGTGTGCAAGAACAATAACTCTACCTTGCCTATTTTAGGGGTTTTCTTCAAACTGCAAACCCACATTTTTACATTTACTTTTTTAAGTCTTTCTATAACAAGAGTTCTTCTGAGTTATTTCCCTTGCCAAAGCCCCCAGTCCCCCTTGCCAAAGGCAAAGAGGGATTTTAGAAATGGTCTCTGTCCATCCGTCCGTCTGTCCCAATTTTACCACCTACAATGAGATTTCTTCTTAGTTTTATCCCCTCGCCAAAGCCCCCCCCCCCCCCCCCCCCCCCCTAAGGTGAAGATGGATTTTAGAAACGATCTCATTCCGTCAAAGTTTTGTTCAGAGCATAATTTCAAATGTAGTTGAGGGATTTCCTTCAAAACACAGAAATAGCACTTTCGTATGAAGTGCATTGTGCAAGAGCAATAACTTTACCTTGCCAATTTAAGGATTTTCTCTCCAGGTAAATTATACGAAATTACAACCTTCAGGTAACTTATTTCCGGCGGGGGGATTAACCATGTGTAATATGGCTCTTGTTTATGTTGGTACCAGAACGCACATAACATACCAAATGAAAACATTAAGAAAAGGGCTCTAATTTGTATATTTGACGTTATGACATCATGTCATAAACAAGTGGTTTTGGCGTCATTTCAAGATTGCAACTTTTCTGTCAAATTCATGCAAATTTTGCACTAAAAGAATAAAATAAAAAGAAAATTTGTTTTTACCAGTGGAAGATAGAAATAAATTTCACTCATGAACTTCGGAATTATAATGTATTTTCACTCGTGGCTTGGCCACTCGTGAAAATATGAACTTTGGAGCTCACTCGGAGAAATATAATTCTATCTTACACTGGTAAAAACAAATATCCTCTATAAATTCATATTCATTTTATTATACTTATTTTATATACATGCGTGTCAAAACTTCTGAAAACAGGTTTGTATGATTGTCCTTGCTTGTGTTAGATGTCAAAATGATTTCATCTTGAATTCCACTGATTTTTGCATTAACCCTTTCCTCCATAGACACACCTTTATTGTGTGGGAAAACAGTGTAGATCTAGATCAGATGGCACATCTGTGCCATCTGATCAGGATCTAAACTGTTCGCTTTATGATTTGTTAGGTTATTTCTGACCAAAATGTGGCCAGTGCAGATCTGATCAGAAGGCACGGATGTGCTGGCTTATCTAGATCTACACTGGTCGCACATGCGTAAAAAGATGTATATATGGAGGAAAGGGTTAAACGATTTAAATGATTGACATTTTGCATGTCATTGGTGTTTCCCATGCACAGTTCACATTCATTTTCTGTTCCCTTGATATTTCATCCTGTGTTAATGTCTAACTGCAATAGTAAATTACAGATAATAAATGTGCTTGAAGAAACTGTCAGAGATGATGCCATAACAACCCGTCCTTGTTCCCTCAAGAAATTAGCTGGTTGTCCCAGCTATTTCTTGCAGACATCGGTGAATAAATTCCCAGTGGATGTAACCAAATTAGTGACACTTTGGTGGTCTCTGATGACTTGATTATACTGGGATATATCAATATAGTGCTGATAAGTTTAATGACATTGGAGAAAAAGTTCTAATGCAGAGAATTTTAAAATATTTTCGCCATGGACTGTGGAATATTAGAGCAAAAAAATGTTTGAACCTATTGCTGTTTTTGATCAATTTTTTATCAATATAGTTCTCATAAGTTTAATAATGACATCAGAGAATTAGTTCTAGTGCAGAAAATTTTAAAATATTTTCCCACTGTGCGATAATAGAACCAAAAAAATCAATTTTAAATGTATTGCCATTTTTTTAGCTATATCTAGTTCAAATGCAGAGAACTGTTAAATATTTTCACCATGTACTGTGCAATATAATTAGAACAAAAAAAACAAGTTTGAAAATATAACTGTTTATCTATATTTATTAAGAATGCCAAATGTTTTAAACAAAAATTACCCATTTGCTGTACAGTAAGGGTTCGAATGGCTTTTAAAACAGTATCGCTGTTTGTGCAGTGTGGTGGCTGTTCATAGTCTCCCCATACATATCCTCAGTACTGTTATCAGTATACAGTTTTTTCATATGTGATTTGGGAACAGTCAAAATGTTGGCCCGAGGTGGAGGGGATAGTGTTTTGAACTGTTGCCCGAGGCCATCAGTTCAAAACACTATCCCCGACACCGAGGGACAACTGTTTGAATGTTCCCAAATCAAATATGAAATAACTGTTTAATTATCTGATCAATTACTGTTTTAACAGTACTTACAGATAAAAAAGGAACAAGAAAATAATTTTGCAAATATGTTTTTAATTAAACATTTTTAATTTAACAATCTTGAAACTATGTCACACTGCCAACATTTTGTATGTCAGTAGGTTTTCATATTGTTTTTCTCTGTTACATAAAAAACTTAAGGAAACTGTCATTTTGCTGACAAAATTTTAATTTGTTTAAATACTTCGCCACATTTTATTTATGGAGAAATAATCATTAGAGTCAATTTGTTTCTTTACTGTTCCACATGACGTCATGATGTCAGAGCAAATGAGGGAAACAGTAGAAACTATTGACCAGTCAACAGTTCGCAAACCTGACTTTTAGAATTTCAGAAAACAGTCAAAACTACCAAATAACATTTATATAAGGTATCAGGTAATAATAAGAAATATGTTACCGATGTCATGTTATGATAATAAAATTTATCAGGGACACAACATTTTTTGGGTGGGGGCGGGGGACTGATCCAGCTAGCTAAGTTGGTGGACTGTACGAATTTACATAGCTATGGTATGAGTTTGATTCTCTGTTTGGGCAATATCATTTGAATATTTTCGTTGATTAACCCTTTATTCCATAATAATATAATCCTTTTATTACTAATCGGGATCTACACTGTTTACCCATGGATAACAGCCATATTCCATGAAGCCCAGATCACCACTGCACTGCAAGCTACAAATAGAAAAACATTGTGGTCAGTGCTGAGACATTATTTTGAGATAGAACTAAATATTTTACTGAACAAAATTTAACATTTTTTTATATACCCTTAACTTCCTTTTAAATGTCCCCTCGGGCCCTTTTAATATTTTAAATAGGGGGATGCATTTATTATTTATATTAATTATTTTTATTCTTAAATTAGTTTCTGAAAGATATTGGATAATAAATATCGATTAACTGATTTTTTATTTCCTAAAAAATAAATGGGGAGTGTTTATTAAGGAAGGGGCGTTAAAAAGAAATTTTACAGTATGTTCCGCCTCTTATCCATCAAAACATGCCAAGGTTACATGAAATACGAGAATATTAACATTTGTCATTTCCAGTCAAATCTAATTTTATACTCCGAAAATATTGGCATGCAAACAATCATTTGTGATTTTTATTTTTCAGCCACAGTCAAATTCTCTGCAAAGCTTTTTCTAAATTATTTGCATATCTATTTACGTAAAATTTAATCGAAAAATGAATTTCCAAAATGTTTTCTGTCCTCAGGGAGAAATCTTTTATGTCATTGATGGAAAATGGAAACAAATTTGAAATCTGAAATTTTCGGTAAATGTGATTTAGCGTTTGTTTACAGTCTAGATCCTGATCAGACAGCACAAAATTGATTAGATGATTGAGATTTGACACTCATCTCTCCAATCTCGGTTTTTATTATCTTGGGACAATTTATTTTGCCCAGGCTGGGGGAATGTTTATGGAAAAGAAAAACATGAAGATTTGGTTGTTTAGTGCCTAACGTTATAAAGCTGAGCATGGAAACCAGTCTCAAATCTCAAGCTTCTGATTGGCTGAAATGGAAACCAGTCGCCATTTTAGCCAATCAGATGCTTGAGATTTCAGACTGGTTTCCATGCTCTGCTTTATAACCTTCAGGCCAGATTATTGTTGATGTTTTCTTCCCAAGAAATTATGTTCTATAGAATTCTTTTTATATAATTAGATTTTAAGAAGACATTATTTTATGTCATGTCATTTTGCATTTGTCATGGTAATTAAATTTATTTTATTAAAATTGCATAAATTCTTATTGATAAAAGCTGATTCTGTAAAGAAATCAGCAAAAGATGGAAGAAATCTTTTGTAAAAGTGAGCTTTTTAGATATGTGTAATGACAGGAGGAAATGAAGTATACTTGTATAAGAAATGACTGTCTGCATTGCTGATAATGTTTAGGTTAACCCTTTCCTGTATAGATACACCTTTATTGCTAGGGCAAACAGTTTAGATCCAGATCAGCCGGCACATCAGTGCCATCTTATTAGGATCTAAACTGTTTGCTATTTGATTCATTTGGTTATTTGTGACCAAAATGTGACCAGTGCAGATCCTGATCAGACGGCACGCATATATATGTGGGAAAGGGTTAAGTTAGAATTGTGATTGCAAGGCAATCTTCAGACAACCTGTTCACAAAGCAGATTTTGAAGGGGACAGAGCCTTCATATGCCCCATATAAAATTGTCCAAGTTTGTTTTGATGTAGGTATGAGAGACATCAAAAAATCTCTCATTTCCAACCAAAATCCAACGTTAATCTGATGTTGTGGTTCAACATCAATCCAACATCTTATCGATATCAAATGTTTTCTGGGTACGGTGTTTACTACATATGCAAACAGTAGATACAGGTCAGCTGGTAAATGCATTTAAAATTTGTTCCCAATGAATATTAATGAAACCTGCCCATAAAATCATGGAATTTTAGTACCCAAAGAATATAACTTAAACCTTCCCATGAAAACCATGAAAAAAACAGTACCCCATGAATATTATGAAAACCATGAAATATTAGCACCCCAAGAATATTAATGTAGCCTGCCCATGAAAAAAAAAACAATGCAAAAAAGAACCCTATTAATATTATTAAACCCATGAAATCCAGAGAAAATAGTACTCCAAGAATATTAATGAAGCCTGCCAAAAGAAGTGCCCATGAATATTAATGAAGCCTACCAAAATAGTACACCATGAATATTAATGAAGCCTGCCAAAAGAAGTGCCCATGAATATTAATGAAGCCCACCAAAAGAAGTGCCCATGAATATTAATGAAGCCTGCCAAAAGAAGTGCCCATAAATATTAATGAAGCCTACCAAAATAGTACTCCAAGAATATTAATGAAGCCTGCCAAAAGTAGTATACATGAATGTTTATGAAGCCTGCCTAATGAAGAACCCATGAATATTAATGAAGCCTACCAAAATAGTACACCATGAATATTAATCGGCCAGTTGTTTGATACTGAACCTGTCCGATGTTGCTGAAACAAGTGTTTCTATATTCCATGTCTCTTGTCATTTGTTATTTTGTCCATTGACAGGAGGAAATTAAGTTTGAAGTATATAAGAGCATACTGAAAGTGGGTCTTTTCATGAAAGCAATAACAGAGAATTGATTACTGAAACCATTCAGTTAAATACAAATGTGTTGTGACTGGAAATGAATATAGGGTCTCCAGCTGAGTTCTGATAACATCACAGTTTGAGGAGTGAAAGCAGAACGGTTCTAAGTTATGAAGAATTAACCCTTTCCTCCATAGCTACACCCCTTTTGCGTGAACGAACAGTTTAGATCCAGATCAGCCGGCACATCCAGGCCATCTGTTCAGAATCAAAACAGTTTAGATCCAGATCAGCCGGCACATCCGTGCCATCTGATCAGAATCTAAACTGTTCGTGTTTTTGCTCATTAGGTTATTTCCGACTAAAATGCAACCAGTGAAGATCCTAACGGTTGTGCAAGCTGATCTGGATCTACACTGGTCGAACAAATATGTAAAAATATGTATATATGGAGGAAGGGGTTAAGAAGCAGATAGAAATTTTTTGCTTTCTTTTCCTGGAGTTGTAAATATGGGTTAACTTTTTACTCCATATACTGTATACACATTTTAACTTGTGCGACCAATGTAGATCCCAATCAGACGGCAAAACATTGTGCAAAATCCAATAGATTGTGAGTGGTTCTACTTAGCCACATCCCTTAACCCTTTCCTCCATAAATACGCATTTTTACGCATCTGTGACCAGTGTAGATCCAGATCAGCTGGCACATTCTTGCCGTCTGATCAGGATCTGCACTGGTCCCTTTTTGGTCAGAAAAAACCTAATAAATCAAATAGCGAACAGTGAAGATTCTGATCAGACGGCATGGATGTGCCAGCTGATCTGGATCTACACAGTTTGCCCATGCCATAAAGGTGTGTATATGGAGGAAAGGATTAAAGTAATATGTCACAATGTTTACCATCAGGAATTATGATTCATTAGGTGAATGAGACTTATGCTAGCGTCACAATTGCTAAATTCCGCCAGCCGATTTTAGACATTGGCAGAGTCGTGAAGTTGGCTGCCGCCGGTCGATTTTTTACACATTGCTGAAAGCAGTCACATATAACTGCCAACAAAATGCCGCCTATCGGCGGCAGTTGGTTTCAAAGGCTCGCGGGAAACGTGACACCCCAAAATATCCAGCAAGTTGCAGTTAGGTGGCAGGGCGGCGGCAGCTAGAATTAAATTGCCACCACCCTGCGACCTGGCGGGGGACAGCCCATTTACAACTGCCGCCTGCCGGGGATTGAGCAATCTAGCTGCCACTGCTCTGCGCCCGCCCGATAATCTGACAGCGGCAGGCCAATTTTCGGTTGATATTTAAATCACACCTCGTGGTCTTGATTTCGCATAGTTGTAAAAGTTGTAACATCACAATATGGGGTCGAAGGTCAGTGTTAATAAGCGAAAGGGCAAGGAGCCAGCCCCGAAGAGAAAAATACAGGAAAGTCGACCGCAGCAAGAAACTAGCAGCGAAGACGAGATTGAGGCTGAAATAATGAAAATATTCAGGACGAAGACAAAGAGCCCACACAGAGAGAGCACCCAAACCGTCCGTCTTCGTCGCTGCTGTTGGAAACGCTGTTCTTCTTCATGCAGAAGAACAGCAAGAACAAACTGATGTCTTCGTTAATTTCTTTGAAGCCACCATCTTAACTCCGCTATTCTTAAGTCTCTTAGTCGATCTGGTGCAATTAAGAACGCCATGGGAACTGTTATGTATGGTAATAGTCAATTCATTATAAACTAATGTCTGGTAGTCTGAAATCGGCAGATCGCAGTCCTGCCACCTACCGACATTGACTGCCGCCTCCCAGCCTCCGCGCTGCCACCGGCCGATATATTGAAATCGGGCAGTGGCATGTCGGTGGCAGAGCTGTGGCAGGCCAGGTGCTGGAGAGTGGCAGTTAGTTTCTAGCAGTCACCATTCGATTTTTGTAGACTCTTGAGGTCTCGATCGCGGAGGAAAAATCACCCTGCGCCCCGCCTGCCACTTACCGGCCACCGCGCGAACAAAAAATGCGCCCACCCTGCCACTTGCCGATTTGCAAAAATAGAAAAAATCGCCACAACGTCGCCAGATATTTAACTTTTTCTTAAAATCTCAGCTGCTTGCTGGCAACGTCTAAAATGCCGACTGCAGCTGGCCGATCGTCACTGCTGCATTCTTGCCACCGGCCGATATTTAGTGAAAACTGGCATTTACAACGTCTGCCAGCGGCATTTAGTGATTTGTGACGACAGTTTTAATCATAGAAAATGAAGTTGAAGTTGAAATATTTCTTCCCTTTGTGATGCAGGTGATTGATAAGCTGATGTTTGCACCATTTGTCCGTGTAACTTGAGCCCTGCCATGCGAAGATATTGCTGCTGTTTAATATTTTGCTATTTTTTAGAAAGAAAATAAGTCAATGTTTTAATTTCTGCTAAATATAGACACATTTAGAAGATCCAGACTGTACCCAAAATCATTAAACTAAATCTGGAAACCAGTCTCAAATCTCAAGCATCTGATTGGCTGAAATGGTGAGTGGTCGCCATTTCAGCCAATCAAATGCTTGAGATCTAAGTCTGGTTTCCATTTTTAGTTTGTGATCTTGGGCCCTTGTTTATCATTTCAGTCAATCAGATGCTAGAGATTTGAGGCAATTGTTTCCAGTTTCAGTTTTATGGTCTTGAGCCCTGGATGTTCATTTCAGCCAATCAGATGTTTGAGATTTGAGACTTGTCATTGAGATTTGAGACTTATCTTCAGTTTCAGTATAATGATCATGGGCTCATGGTGCTGACTTAAAGGGTGTTGATGGCTGAGACGAGCTTAGGAACATTAATCCAGCTGGATTAAAGCCCTTCCAAAATGGACCTAATTTATATTCCCAGTTTGTGAGAACAAAGTCTGTTGAAATGAGTTTTCTGTAAAATAATTGTATGAAATCCTATTTTAATACTTATATCTTGTATCTAATGTGTCTGCTATAGACAAAACATAATAAAATGCATCTTTGATATTCTTCTAACGAGGTGAGAAAGATGTGCTAAACCTCACTAGGGCCATAAGAAAATATAATTTGAGAGTTTTAACCCTTTCTTCTTTATATAAGCCTTTATTGAATGGGCAAACAGTGTAGATCCAGATCAGCCAAAGTATCTATGCCGTCTAATCAGGATCTGCATTGTTCATTTGCGTGGTCAGAAATAACTTAATATTTCTAAAATCAAACAGTGTAGTTCATGATCGTATGGCAAATTTGTGCCAGCTGATCTGGATCTACACTGTTCACCCCTGCAATAGAGGCCTATGTGAATGAAAAGGTTAATATTCTTCTAATGAGGTAAGAAGATGTGTAAAATCTATCCAGAACAATTAGAAAATATAATTTAAGGGTTTAAAGAAAAACTGTTGTAACACTGTTTGCTTCTTGGTCAGAAATAACCTGATGAATCTAAAATCAAACAGTGTAGATCCTGATCAGGCAGTTCAAATATGCCAGCTGATCTAGATCTACACTATGAGCCATATCCCATGCAGTAATGAATAACATCAGTATATTAGTAGAACAAGTATCCAAGAAAGACAATTCTGCAAATGGAATTGATTTACTTTAAGAGATTAGTCTCCCTTGTGGATTACATCAGTATATTAGTAGAAGAAATATCCAAGAAAGACAACTCTACAATGGAATTTATTTGCTTTAAGAGATTAGTCTCCCTTGTGGATTACATCAGTATCCAAGAAAGACAATTCTACAATGGAATTAATTTGCTTTAATAGATGAGTCTCCCTTGTGGATTACATCAGTATATTAGTAGAAGTATCCAAGAAAGACAATTCTGCAATGGAATTAATTTGCTTTAAGAGATTAGTCTCCCTTGTGGATTACATCAGTATATTAGTAGAAGTATCCAAGAAAGACAACTCTACAATGGAATTAATTTGCTTTAAGAGATTAGTCTCCCTTTTGGATTACATCGGTATATTAGTAGAAGTATCCAAGAAAGACAACTGTACAATGGAATTAATTTGCTTTAAGAGATTAGTCTCCCTTTTGGATTACATCAGTATATTAGTAGAAGTATCCAAGAAAGACAATTCTGCAATGGAATTTATTTGCTTTAAGAGATTAGTCTCCCTTGTGGATTACATCAGTATATTAGTAGAAGTATCCAAGAAAGACAATTCTGCAATGGAATTAATTTGCTTTAAGAGATTAGTCTCCCTTGTGGATTACATCAGTATATTAGTAGAAGTATCCAAGAAAGACAACTCTACAATGGAATTAATTTGCTTTAAGAGATTAGTCTCCCTTGTGGATTACATCAGTATATTAGTAGAAGTATCCAAGAAAGACAACTCTACAATGGAATTAATTTGCTTTAAGAGATTAGTCTCCCTTTTGGATTACATCAGTATATTAGTAGAAGTATCCAAGAAAGACTGTTCTGCAACAGAATTAATTTACTTTAAGAGATCAGGATCTGCACTGGTCACATATTGGTCAGAAATAACCTTACAAATCAAAAAGGGAACAGTTTAGATCCTGATCAGATGGCCTAAAAACATTGATGCAATGCAAGACAGAACCTGGTCCCGGATTATAGAACTGAGGTTGGAAACCAGCCGCAAAACTGGTAGCCATTTCAGCCAATCATATGCCTGAGATTTGAGACTGGTCTCCAGTCCTAGTTTTATGATTTAAGACCCAGACTAAAGGTTAATTTTGTACAGCTTTTACCATACATTGATAATTTCAAGGCTACATATTTTTTTTATGAAGATAAATCTAAATTCTGCACATTGAGCAAGACAAAACATAATTATTAAGATAAGGTGTGCAGACTGTATTTCCTGTGATTGAACTATTTTCTAGAATTTGATCAATTATATTATCGATATTTGCCGCTGATTTTGATATCCAGTTGAATATTACCTGCTGCAGATAGGATCCATCCAAAAGTAGACACAAGGTGACAAAATGTATTGACAACCATGGGAAGTGTTCAACTTCCCCTTGGCATGCTCTAAATTTTGTCGAAAAATGGTGAACTTATAAAATACTTATCAATATATGGTTTTGAAGATTTGAATCAGTGGGCTTTTTCTTGCTGTAATAACAAAAAATGATGTTACAAACCACGTGGTATGGCAATACTAGAATAATTTGAACAAAGCTTTCGGGAATTTCACGGCCTACTAGAAAAGAGTCTTAGCATATGTGAGAATTTTCCATGATTGCTTGCATGTATGCATTTTATCAAAAGTGTGCACAGTGTAGAACCAGATCAGCTGACATTTGTGCTGTCTGATTAATATCTACAATTTTTCACTTCTTGGTCAGAGAGCTATGAATCAAAAAAAGCAGTAAGTGTGGATTCTCATAAGAGGGCAGAGATATTCTCTAATAAATATCGGCCATATTCCACCGAATAACCCTTTCCTATGCATTTTTAAGCATGTGCGACCAGTGTAGATCCAGATCAGCCGGCACATATGTGCCATCTGATCAAGATCTGCACTGGTCGAATTTTGGTCAGAAATAGCCTAACAAATAAAAAAAGGAAACATTGCAAATCCTGATCAGAGGGCAGGGATGTCCCAGCTGATCTGGATCTACACTGTTTGCCCATGCAATAAAGGTGTGTCCATTGATGAAAGGGATAAAGTGTTAAACAACGAATGTCTTAATGCCAACAATTATTTGTCTGAAACAAAATTTGCATCCTTTGAACATAAATCAGACAAATTGAATCTTTTTGGAAAAACATTAGCAAAACAGTAAAATACCAAGATACAGTTAATTGGACATCTTTAACTTTGTTTAAGGTAAAATTATCTGAGAAAAGAAAAAAAATACAGAAGATCACAAATATCTGCCTGGAAGAATTAACAGTATAAAGAAAGATCTGATTAAAATATTTATTTATATTATTTCTTTTAAACCTTTAATCTGTAGATGTGCCTTTATGGTAGTGATGTGCCGATGATCGGAAGACATCGATTAGCGACGTGTACATGCTTCTCGATGTCGATGATCGATGTCGTTCTCTCATAATCGATTAACAGTTGAGACATGCGCAGTGTAAGAGACAAAATATAAAGGTACGGGTTCCGGCTTTTACACCGGTCATTAAGGGAAATCACTTTGAAAAATTGAAAATTATGGCGACCCTAGAGATTTACGAGAACCTAGGCAAAAAAATTAATCAGAAGCACTTTAGATTCTACAAGATTAACGAAGAACTTCCATCACACAGAAAAAACCTAGACCTAACAAAAGGCTTTGTAGAATTTGTTGCAAATAGTACAAAAATGCAGGCAACAAGAAAACACGCAAAATGGCGCCGATTTTGTCGAGCGTCTGAGTTGCGTAGCTATATGATGACGGTAAAAATTCTTGGAAAAAATATGTATTGCATTAACTAGACCTCTTATCTTGTGTCTTCAGCCTTAAAATCAGTGTATTATTCATAGGAACACGCAACATTTTAGCATTTGAGAATATATGAGTTCAGTTGCACAAACCTTTTTGGGCAGCAATGATTTTGATTCGGTTTTTGTCAGAAAGTTGAAAATTATTAGTATCCAGTAATTATGTATGCTACTGATCTAAGACCATTTGTAAACCTAACACTGCGTAAATTAAGAAACCGATTATAATCGTGAAATCGCATCGGAAAGGGCAACCGATTCCAACCGATGATCGATTATGATTTGCAACCGATTTCCCAACACTACTTTATGGCATTGGTGAAAAGAGTAGATTCACTAGGGCTGGCACATCTGTGCCTTCTGATCAGGATCTCCATTGTTTACTTTTAGATTCATAAGGTTGTTTTTGACCAATTATTTGACCAATTATGGTTGTTTTGAACAATTATTGAACAGTGTAGATCCAGATAAGATAACATAGTTGTGTATCCGATCTGGATCTAAACTGTTTGCATATGCGATAAACCCTTACATAATTATGGAATAAAGTGTTAAAAGAAGACTGGGACCAACAATTATTTGATCAGGATCTTCTTTGTTTGCTTTCAGATTCATTACACTGTTTCTGACCAGTTAGTGAACAGTGTAGATCCAGATAGGATGCCACAGATCTACACTGTTGGCACATACAATATGGTTACGCTTACATAATGGAGTAAAGCATTAACCTTTTCCTCCATATATATGAATTTTTATGCATGTGCGGCCTGTGTAAATCCTGATCAGCCGGCACAGTCGTGCCGTCTGATCAGGATCTGACTGGTCGCATTTTGATCAGAAATTACCTAACAAATAAAAAAACGAACAGTTTAGATCCTGATCAAATGGCACGGGTGTGCCTGCTGATCTGGATCTAAACTGTTCGCCCACACAATAAAGGTGAATCTATGGAGGAAAGGGTTAAAAGAGAATTATCTTAATGCCATCAATTAATTGTCAAAGAGAAACCTTAAATCTTCTGATCATTTCGATGTGAAAATAAATCAGACAGTTTTAATCTGTTTGGCAAAACACTAGCAGACAGTAAAAAAACAAGAAACAATTAATTAGACATCTTATACTTTAATGAACATATTGCAAAGATTGCCTAGAAGGTTACAGGGTTTTAGGAAACATTGTCCTTTCTCCATAGATACACCTTTGTTGCATGGGCAAACAGTGTAGATCCAGATCAGCCGGCACATTGGTGCCATCTGATCAGGGACTAAACTGTTCGCTTTTTTATTTATTAGCATATTTCTGACCAAAATGCAACCAGTGCAGATCCTAATCAGACGGCATGGATTTGCCGGTGGATCTGGAACTACAATGGTCCCACATGCGTAAACATGCGTATATAATGGAGGAAAGGGTTAGTGAGGGGAACATATTGTTCAGATTGCCTAGAAGGTTACAGGGTATTAGAAATTTAATGAACATGTTTCTTCATTCTGTGAAATCAGTAAAATTTTCATTCACGCGTACATACTAATTTCCACATTTTTTGCAAGGTAGGAAATTTTGCGAATATGCAACCGTGATGAAAAAAATGTTGGGGTTCCCTGGTCCTACTTGGGTTTCACGAATTTTCGTAACGGTGGCAAATATTTATTTTTTTTTTGCCTTTTTTCCAAATTCACAATCATGCAGGCATTGATATTCAGGAATATGTTTGGTTTACATTATTGTGGGATACTAATTTGTAAGAATTCCTTGAACAGATCAATAAACAAATTTAAAACCACCAGGAAATAAAGAATTGAAGTTTAGAAAATTGAAAATTGAGATACATGATTAAAAAAATCACAAAAATAGTTTCGAATTGAAAATTACGAAATTTAACGCACAATTTTATTATTAGTGCATCCACAGTATTATTTCTTTTGATACTTTAAATGAAAGACCTTGTAGATTTGATCTGAGTTAAACCTTTACACTGAGTTGAATCCAGAAATAAGATACGGGTTTAGCTATAACAGTTCAACAAATAGGTTTTGCTAAAATTTACAAATTTTATGGTAGAATGAGTGCTAACTATATTTGAACGTATATCAACTGTTTTTAATGGTGATGTCTTACCCAGGGATCAAATGTTTATTTTAATGAACTTTAAAATATCGAGGTTAATGTCTTTCTTCTTCTGGCATTTGTCATAAATAAAAATGTTACCTGCCGAAATAACATCGTACCAGTTGTGAATTAGTAATAAAATTACCATAAATTACAAAACTCTTCGAGTTTTGAACATTGATGATTCAGTGAAGTTTTAGGTAAAATGGAAATTATGCAATAAATTGTGAAAATCATGGAATTTGTTTACAATGCTGATTCAGTGGAGTTTTAGGTTAACCCTTTATATATAAGGCATCGGGGAATAGTGTAGATCCAGATCAACTGGCAGAGATCTGTGCCATCTAATCACAATCTACACTGCGCGTTGTAATTCATTAGGTTATTTCTGGCGAAGAAGCAAATAGTGTAGATCCTGATCAGACCACATGGATGTGCTTGCTGATCTGGATCAACAATATTTGCACAAATGATAAAAAAAGTGTATGTGTGCAGTAAAGTATATATGAAGTAAAAGGTTTTTAAATGGAAATTATGTGTTTACACTAGACTTATTACTTTACACTAGACTAAATGGGATTCTTTTCTAACTAAGTGATAATGGATTAAAACATATCTAATCTGTTAAGTATCTTGGAGTCATAAATGTTATCGTTGAGTGTCATCTTCAACATGCAAATTTGCAGGAGTTTTTTTGCCAAATTTCTTGATAGATTTTTGGAACATTTTGGAGATTCAATATTTGCTACAACATTATTCATATAATGAGTTCATGTAGTGAAAATCAAAAGATTTTTGGAGCATTTTAACCCTTTCTTCCATAGACAAACATTGATTGCGTGTGCAAACAGTGTAGATCCAGATCAGCAGGCACATCTGCACTGTTCGCTTTTTGATTCATCAGGTTATTTCTGACCAAAATTCGACCAGTGCAGATCCTGATCAGACAGCACCTATGTGCCGGCCGATCTGGATCTAAACTGGTTGCACTTGCGTAAAAATGTGTATATATGGAGGAAAGGGTTAAAAATACAATATTTGCTACATTACATAATCCATAGAATGTGTTCATGTAATGAAAATTAAAAAATCTTGTAGATTTTGGAACATTTTAGAGATGTAATTATTTGCTAAAACATTATTCATAAAATGAGTTCATGTAGTGAAAATCAAGTGGATCTTACAAAATCGAAGATGGAAACTGTTGGAAATGATATACATAAGGAGCTACCCCGGGAGAAGGCTTCGTACACTGTGTAAGTTTAAAAAAGTTTTAAATTACTTTGATTTAAGAACTAAAAATTCTTAGATAGGGGGCTTAACCCTTTACTTAATTGGATATAGCTGTTTCCCTTTCCTGTATATATACGCATTTTTACGCATGTGCGACCAGTGTAGATCCAGATCAGCCGGCACATCTGTGCCGTCTGATCAGGATCTGCACTGGTCGCATTTCGGTCATAAATAACCTAATGAATCAAAAAGCGAACAGTTTAGATCCTGATCAGACAGCACCGATGTGCCGGCTGATCAGGATCTAAACTGTTGGCCCTAGCAATAAAGGTGTATCTATACAGGAAAGGGTTAATGACGACGTTTTCCATGTGAAATCAGTGTAGAACCATATCGGCTGGCACATTCTGATCAGGATCTACACTGTTTGCTTTAGATTCATTAGGTTATTTCTGACCAAGTTTTAGCAACCGCTGAAGATCCAGGTCAGATCCAGATCAGATAGCCTGATCTAGATCTACACTTACCACATGCAGTAAATTCAGTAAATGGTTAAAACTGAATTTAATAAGTGATCATCACAAAAATCAACCTAATGAATCTAAAAGCGATCAGTACAGATCCTGGGTTGAAGGTTATAAAACTGAGCATGGAAACCAGTCTCAAATCTTAAGCATCTGATTGGCTGAAATGGCGACTGCTCATTTTTATAACCTGGAGCACTGATCAGATGGTTCTCTTGCCAATGGGATATCCGCTATATCCCATCTTTACCATTAGATCCTGATCTACACTGTTCAGTTAACTTCATTGTCAGAAATAACGAAGTTGAATCAAAAACTGAAAAGTGTATTGATGTGCTGGCTCACTCAGATCTTCATCTAAACTGCCCATGTAATTACAGCCATATCCTGAGGTGTGGAGTAAATGATCCTTTCTAGACCTTGTCTTAATGATAAAGTTTGCACTTAGACAACAAATAGAATCTGCAACAAGTTCTTTTATAGTATTGGTAACAGATGTAATTAAACAGTGCCATAAAGATTACTTCACAAATGTTTTTCAATGACCTTGTCTTTAAAGTTTAAGATTTCTTCACAAGCCTTTTTTTGATGAGCAATTAACATTATCTTGCATTAATGGAATGTAGTTTAGTTCAGTTTATTGAACTTTGGTAAGTTAATCATACTGAATTATAAATGATGTTGAGCCTTAGGACACTATTTCGGATGTATAAAGTTAGTCCATTGCCCAAGGTTATAAAATTGAGACTGGTTTCCATGCTCCGTTTTATAACCTTCAGTCCAGTACTCCCTTATGATACACCTTTATAGCAAGCATGAGCAGTGTAGATCTAGATCAGCCAGCACATCAGTGCCATCTGATCAAGATTAACACTGTTCCACTTTTTGATTCGTAAGGTTATTTCTGAAAAAAACTGAACACAGAAGATCCTGATCAGACATCATAGATATGCCAGCTGATCTGGATCTACTCTGGTTGCATGTGAGTAAAAAATTGTATATATCGAGTAAAGGGTTAAAATTCACAGCATTAGAGATGCTTGTACAAGTTCACTTGAACAACATGAATTTCTTAAGGATTGCATCGATAGTTGATGGTTTTCATTAATGGGTATGAAAAACAGTCAGTTGTTTAAAGTGTTTGAAGCCCAAAGGGCTTCAAGCATACTTTAAACAATCCAATTGTTTTTCATACCCAAATGAAAAATATCAAATATTGATTAAATCCTTATATTTACACACATTGTTGGAACAGCTAGTTGACGGCAAAGTGAATGACAGCATGCTTTTTCGCAGCAACTTGTTGCAAAACATGCATGCTCGGCGACATCACACTTCTAAACATTGTGCAACGTCCAATAAATTGATAATGGATCATAGCTGTGCCTTTAAAAGTATTAAGTCACAATGTTTACCATCAGAAATTATGATTTGATAGATGAATAAAACTTCATCGTAGAGGACGAAGTTGAAGTGTAAATATTTACTATTGTGTGAACATGGAGAGCCTGTTAAGGGGTTCATGGTGTGACTATGGCAAGCTTAAACTAAGCGTGCTATATTACAAATTTTCCACAATTTTTTATAAGAACTGAGAACACACAACAATAAACTGTTCATCAGGATATGAAAAACATTTGGATTGTTTTATGTACTATTGTATCATTTAATTTTGTAGTGAAAATGTTTGTGAAAAAGCTGCATCTGATGTATTCCAGCAAGCATATCGACTCGTGCTATTGTATTTTTCTATGAAGACATATTTTAATGGGTAATTGCCTGGGTTTTAATTTGTGCAAAATACACAAAATTTGAAACAATGTGAAATATACTACAGTAAAGGCTTTACATATTTAAAAAAAACAACTAAAATGTTTTTTATACCCTGGTGAACACAGTAAAATATTAATTTTAATCCTTCAATAAATTTCTTGAAAATGTGAAGGACAACATCTCACAGCATGTATTTAAATGAAATCTTACAATATTAAAATATTTCTTAACCATTTACTCCTTATGCAGAGGTGTAGAATTCAACTCGACCGCTTGCCATGGCGAGTAAATGATCCGTTGCGTCGAGTGAAGCAGCCGAAACACTCTACCGACCGGGCGAGTAAATTTTTCAACAAAGCACATGTGTTTTCTTCGGAAAAATGAAATATTTTCACTTTGTTTACAAAAAACAATTCAATTTCCGATATTTCAGTCGAATTCCGGTGTATTCGGAACGTTTCTGATGTAAAGGTAACAGCAGCAATATATTTTTATCCTCATTGGGTTTCCCAAATCAGAACAAGGCTGCAAGTGCACATATTTTCCCGCTATATGTCAAAATGTTGAAACAAATGAAGATAAAGTTTTTTACACAAGGTAGGGGTGAAGATGAAAAGCAAACGAGCGAGCGAGACAGTAAGAAAGAGATAGAACGAATAGAAAAATGAAAATTGCAACAGAAAGAGTATTTTATTTAAAATGTTAAGGGCGAGTGTACTTTCTGTAAGGGCGAGTGCACTTACTCATTCACTCGACCTACAGGGCGAGTGGGTCAAAGAAAATTTCTACACCTCTGTTATATACATGTTTTAACAAGTGTGTGTCTGACAAGATGGTAGATCCAGATCAGCTGGCACATCCATGCTTCTTGGTCAGAAATAACCTAATGAATCTAAAAGCAAACAGTATAGATCCTGATCAAAAGCTTGTACCAGCTAATCTGGACTTATTCTGTTAGCCCTTGCAGTAAAAGTGTATAAGGGTGAAGGTCCTTTTTGTTGCAAGATCCCTCATAAACCAGAAGGCATATCAGGCCATTTGTAGACCAAGTTTTTCTGCATTTACCATTTCATCTTTTAGAAGACAGCTATGCATATCTAGTTTAAACATATGAATTAAACACCAGTTAAAAAATTTAATTTGCTTTCAATTCATAAGTGAAGTTTCAGTGTAATGTAAACCAGTAAATATTAGGGCATTCAAATTTACGCATTTCACCATGGGTGCAAATATTCACAAACATTTATTTTTGCATTTTTCTAATTTCTTAAAATAATCCTGCAGACATATTTGCACAAATTAATTTTCAAGCTTTAGAGCCATCAATAAATAGAGCAAAATTAATTGGTCGTGAATATTTGTTGTTTTATGGTAATTTCAATTTAGATTCAGAATCTGGAAGAAATGCGTAATTAAGGATTTTGTGATAGCAAATAGTAATAGATACCTTAAAAACATTCCCAGACATTTCAATAATTAAAACTTTTTTCTTTCAATATGAGAATTGATTTTAATGTTGGAATTGAAAACCAGAAGAACAACTAAAAGACACAGAAAGTTTTTTTTTTCTGTGTCTTGGTTTAAATTTTGTTTTGAAGAGAAAGTGATACATAGGGATCCATTTGTCCATCTGTCTGTCTGTCATTAAAAATTTAACATTGGCTAAAACTTATTCATTTCTTAATATTTCTTCTTCAAACTTACAAATTATTTTGTTGATGACAACAAACTTGTGTTGAAGCAACCATTTTTAGGTCAAGGTCACATTTGACTGGTTAATGCGCCTTTTTGTACTTGGATTTGTCGTAAGGGCTTAACATCAGTTCAGACAATGACACCAAGGCAACGCATTATTGTATAACTAAACACCCATCTACCTGCAAATTAAGCTTGTACTAAACATTCATTTTCAGATGTAAAAACCTCATGGAAACAAAAAAGGGGGCACGTCACAGGGCAAGGTTTCTTCGAAGATAATTTTTCACTTTTTTAGCTTTTGCTGTATCTGGAAAAAAGGCTTTTACTGTAATTTGCAGTCACGTGACTGTCTACATGTACTGAACAATAATGTACTTACACATTCTGGTACATTTTTGAATGACTAAGCAGTTTTTCCAAGAAGTTGCACACATTTCAGAAGTTGATTGAGGTTTATGTTAAGGCTGATCTAGGGTTGATAAAGAGAGATATCTTATAACCCTTTCCTTGATATATACGCATTTTTACGCATGTGCGACCATTGTAGATCCAGTGCCGCCTAATCAGGATCTGCACTGGTTGCATTTTGGTCAGAAATAACCTAATGAATCAAAAAGCGAACAGTTTAGATCCTGATCAGATGGCACATATGTGCCGGCTGATCTGGATCTAAACTGTTCGCCCTAGCAATAAAGGTGTATCTATACAGGAAAGGGTTAACAATAATGTACTTACACATTCTGGTACCTTTTTGAATGACAAAGCAGTTTTCCCAAGAAGTTGCACAACATTTCAGAAGTTCATTGCAGTTTATGTTCAAGATGATCTAGGGTTGATAAGGAGAGATATCTTTTAACTTAGTTTATTGCTTTAGTTGATATCATCAGGATTTACAGGTATTTTGCTCTGTGAAAAGACATCTGCAGGATTTCTAATTAATCTACTTTTATTGCCAGTGAACTGAGTTTCTTTCCAACAAAATCCTTGGGAAAAGTTTAACAATTTACTCCATATATATGCCTTTTTACACGTGTGCAAACAGTTTAGATCCTGATTAGGCAGCACATCCTGTAACCAGGTTGAACACACCTGATAACCCTTATACTCATTATATTTAAGGATTGAATCGATAGTTGATCATGTTTCCATTTGGGTATGGAAAACAGTTGGGTTGTTTAAAGTGTGTGAAGCCCGAAGGGCTTCACGCGTACTTTAAACAATCCAACTGTTTTTCATACCCAAATGGAAACTATCAAATATTGATTCAATCCTTATATTTACAATCATTAATAATCTCTTTAATACAGAAATAACTAGAAGAATTTGTGATATTACGGCTTTTTCGAATGGCTGTTGGAACAGCTAGATTGACGACAAAGTGAATGACGGCACGCTTTTTCGCAGCAACTCGTGCCAAAAGTTGCGTGCACGGCGACGTCACACGTCAAAACATCGTGCAACGTCCAATAAATTGTGAACGGCTCTACAGTAGCCACGCCTTTTAAACTATTACGTCACACTGTTTACCATTGGAAATTATGATTCGTTAGGTTGATAAGACTTTATCGTAGAGAATGAAGTTGAAGTGTAAATATACAGGATTTATTTCATGTGGAATCAGTGTAGATCTAGATCAGCTGATACCTCCATACCATCACATCAGGAGTCTACACTGACTGCTACTTGGTCAGAAATAACCTATTATACCTAAAAGCAATGAGTGTAGATCCTGATCAGATAGCATGGATGTGCTGGCTGATCTGGATCTACTGTGTTCCCTCACTTCATCAAGGTGTATCCGTCATGTAAAGGGGTTAAACGAAATTCAAGAAGACAAGAGTAAATAAAGGTTTTATTGCCTAAATGGTCACTTATGGAAACTGGAACTGACAATTTTTAGGGACTGGTGATTTTAAAAGGCTTCTTATGACAGTTGTGTTGTTAAAAATAAATGCAGCCTTTTAGTGACGTTAACATCATTTTCAGTTCATTGCCTTTAAGCCCCTCATACTGTATATTGTCGACCTAATATCAAAACCTCATGTCAACGAAATTTGACTTTTGGCAACGCAGGAATACAGAAAAAGTAGCGTGACATCTGTCAAGATCTCACACCTTTGTGCCAATGGGAAAGGTTTAAGATAGTCATGTGTTGAAATAACGTATTCTGATTGGTGGATATTTCATAAGTTCAAAACCTCTTAGGAGGTTTAAATTTGATATTAGGCTGCCGATATACAGGTTTTATCTCGAGTGTGAACAGTGAGTGTAGAAATAGATCCATCTGATGAGGAACTACAATGTTTGTCCCTTTCCTCCATGATTTTATATACACATTTTTACCTAAGTGCAACCAGTGTAGATCCAGATCAGCCAGCACATATGTGCCGTCAGATCAGGATCTGTACTTGTCACATTTTGGTCAGAAATAACACAATGAATCAAAAAGCAAACTATTTAGATCCAGATCAGATGACACTGATGTGCTGGCTGATCTGGATCTAAACTGTTTGCCCATGCAATAGGCATATCTTTGGAGGAAAGAATTAAATATTTGATCAAGTAGGGAACAGTGAAGATCAAGATAAATCACGGATGTGATGTTGGTTAATATACACAGTTTATTTTTAGATTTTATCAAGAAGGGAACAGTGTAGATCCAGATCAAGATAGAACAGAATCTGTTGTGACATCTGATCATGATCTAAACATTTGGCTTTAGATTTGATCAAGTGTCAAACATCGTAGATCTTGATCAAGATAGAACAGATGCACTAGCTGATCTAGATCTAAACAGCTCACTTTTAGATTAGATCAAGCAGATTTGAAACAATAAAGATCTAGATCAAATTGGAACAAATGCACCAGCTGATCTGGATTAACACTGTTCACCCATGCGATAAAACACATGATGTAATCTCGGTCAGCTGACAAAATCGTTCAAGAACTGTATCATCAGTAAGAAAGTCAGGCAGTGTCATAATCCTATAAATCATAAAAGTGGTTTAAGGAAACAGCATGGAAATGGATAATTGTCTTTTAATTGAACTTTGGCACACCATATCAGATTTACCGTAGGATCTTTTTACATTTCTTGGTAAAAACAAAACGTAAAAGGAAGTACTTGATTCAACTATAAAGCTGTTAGAATTTTCTCCTATAGTTGGTGGATCTACATGCAGTTAAAATTGTGCAACAAAATATGGATGAAAGTTTGGCACCTCCAGATAATTTGTACGCCAGGTAAAATATTTGATCTTATAATTAATTAATTGTGCCATGTTTTTTCTGCCAATGTGTTTCCTGGTTGAAACAAATTCTTTTGTGCTGTTGTGCATTGTTTCTAAGAATACCAGTACCATTGTTTCATTTTCATACAGTCTTTAAAATTAATTGGGGCACAATATGGAAAACAGTGATATTTTTTTACATATTTGTTGATAATTTTATGATTTTCACTTAGTTTTAAAATCTTCAATTAAATTCTGGTTGTGATTGAAGTTAACCCTTTCCAGTACAGATACACCTTTATTGCTAGGGCGAACAGTTTAGATCCAGATCAGCCGGCACATCCGTGCCGTCTGATCAGGATCTAAACTGTTCGCTTTTTGATTCATTAGGTTATTTCTGACCGAAATGCGACCAGTGCAGATCCTGATCAGACGGCACGGATGTGCCGGCTGATCTGGATCTACACTGGTCGCACACGCGTAAAAATGCGTATATATCCAGGAATGGGTTAAATATATTTTTTATATCATATGTTTTATCAGTTACCAAGAAACAAACAGAGTGAAATCAAATAATTGAATATCTTATTTTTTCGAATAATAGTACTCTATTGTCTTTGCCTTCTGAAGGAAAAAATTAACCCTAACTCCTCGGTGTGTAATTTGAAGATTCCACAATAATTTCTCAGAAAAGTATTGAAATTTCAATATTAACTACTATCCTCCTTCCCATCCATGCAAAATTTACACATGAATATACCATATTCCATTGTGTATAGCACGAACATTTTAACCATTAAAAATTTGCCCAAACTGTGGGTGCGTGCTATACATCCAATGAAATATTTCACTATTTTGTCTTCACTTAAATTTGCACACACAAAAAATCGAAGTGTCTGATTAATGGGAACGTCCGACTTGAGAATGAAACAAGCTGTCCCTTCACACAATTTTTCTACAGTCAAACCTGTCTTTAGCAGCTACAAAAGGGAGTGACAAAAAGTGGCTACTGAAGACATATGGCTGTTAAAGACAGTAAAAAATTAGAACAAAATGTCAGTTTAAGTAATATTCAAACTGGCTGTTTAAGACAGGTGGTTGCTATTCACAGGTGGCTGCTAAGGCAGGTTTCACTGTATATTATAATAATTACAAAAAAACTAATGTTTTTTTAATATTTACAAATTATTGTTCTGGTAAAAGGTTACATGAAAGACATCAATTTCTTCAGTAATTATGGATGAATGTTGTACATTTATGCGTGTTATACACAACAGAATATGGTAATAGTCTATGCAAAAAGAACTCTCCTGATGAAGTGTAATTATTCATCTGTCAGAAATGGCAGAAAAAGTTAAAAGATGTTCCCCCATGATGTTGTTAATTGTACAAGGCATATACTTTACAAAAATAACAATGGTATAATCAATATACTAAACAGAAAACATAATGGGAGTTTGGTTGAGTAGTTTGAACCTGGAACCAGTCTCAAATCTCAAGCATCTGATTGGCTGAAATGGCGACTGGTCGCCATTTCAGCCAATCAGATGCTTGAGATTTGAGACTGGTTTCCATTCTTGTTTGCAAGAAAGTTAGAAATTATGATTTAACTTGTAACCTAGTGCCAGCACATCTGTACACATCTGTTTGTACATGTGATAAAGTATGTATATTATTTTGAACACAAATTTTTTTGCAGTGTAGTCCTTGATATATATCTCCTCCATATACAAGTTTAATGGCAAGGGCAAAGAGTGTAGATCCAGATCAACCAGCACATCTGTACACATCTGTTTGTACATGTGCAGGGCTTTTTTTCAGTTGATTTTACAGCCGTTATTCGGTCATGTTCCCAATGGCAAAACATATACTTTTTTCCCAATTTGAGAAGAAAAATTCCCAATTGAATGAAAACAAACATTTCTGATGAAAAACAACAGCATCAGCACTGCATCTTTTGCTCTTTCAGCCAGGAATTACTGACAATATTAAATATGGATGGCAATGATTAAAAAAACAGATAACAGTTACACTTCTTATTCCCCAATCATGCTAAAAAAATTACTAATTTCTGGCAAAACGACGATAAATTTCCCAATTCCAGGGGTATGGGTCATATTTCCAAAATGGCGAAAAAAAGCCCTGATGTGATAAAATATGTTTAATAATTTGAACATAAATTTATTAACTGCAGTGTAAACCCTGATATATTATATATCAGGGTCTACACTTTTTATAGTAAATAAATTCATGTAAAAAATTTCTGAAAAACACCCCTGTGAATAACGAATTGACATGGTTCACCATTGATAAAAAAAGGTGAGTCCATTAAATTAATTAAGTATTTTTGTGAAACTTGAGCCTGCACAGTGAGCAATAATCATTTTGTTAGATTTCCCTGTATTGTCTCCTTCCTTGACATTTTATGACATTAAAAATCACTGCACTTAAAAATGTAGTCGAAAACATAGTATATGCCAAGGTTGTTTCTAAAACATTTTTAAAATGCTACGTTGTTGTTGTTTTTTTACGTCTTTGCTTGTCATGATAAACTGGCTCTGGGAAAATCTATATTTAATTATTGAAACTCTAATTTTAATGTTACTTTTACTTTTATACTGACAAGAAAAAGAAATGCATAATTATATACCAGTTTGTTGAATGGATTATTGTATTTACAGTTTTATTATCCGCCGCCGATGAAATCGGGAGGGGGATATTGTTTTGGCGTTGTCTGTCCGTCACGGTGTCACGTCGTCATGGTGTCACGGTGTCCGTCCGAATTTCGTTTCCGGGCTATTTCTCTGCAACCACTGGATGGATTTCAACGAAACTCTGTGGGAAGTATCAGTACCAAGAGGAGATGCGCATATCTTCGTCTTGTTCCGGTCAGACGATTTAACACAGAGTTATGGCCCTTTGATAACTTATGCATTATGTATATAGGGCAGTATTCATTTCCGGGCTATTTCTCTGCAACCACTGGATGGATTTCAACGAAACTCTGTGGGAAGTATCAGTACTGAGAGGAAATGCACATATCATCGTCTTGTTCTGGTCAGACCATTTAACACAGAGTGATGGCCCTTTGATAACTTATGCATTATGTATATAGGGCAGTATTCGTTTCTGCGCTATTTCTCTGCAACTACTGAATGGATTTCAACGAAACTCTGTAGGAAGTATCAGTACCAAGAGGAGATGCGCATATCATCGTCTTGTTCCGGTCAGACCATTTAACACAGAGTTATGGCCCTTTGATAACCTATGCATTATGTATATAGGGCAGTATTCGTTTCCACGTTATTTCTCTGCAACTACTGAATGGATTTCAATGAAACTTGCTGCAAACTATCTATACCAAGAGCAGATGCGCATATCGTTGTCTTGTTTCGGTCAGACCATTTAACACAGAGTTATGGCCCTTTGATAACTTATGCATTATGTATATAGGGCAGTATTCGTTTCCAAGCTATTTCTCTGCAACCACTGGATGGATTTCAACGAATCTTTCTGAGAACCATCAATACCAAGACAGGGGTTTTTCAGCACTGTCTGCGCCTCCGGAAAACGGAGGTGTTCCCAAAGCAAACGGCCCTGTTCCCAATCATATCCAGTTGTCATTTTTCCCAATCGAAAACATATTTTATTTCCGAAATTTCGGCAAAAATCAAATAAAATATATCTAAAGATACAGCTTTGCAGGGGGTAATAAAAATTTATCAGCGCGACATCGCGGGGATTCCGGAGACGTTCCGCGAACCAACGCGGACGCACATTCATGCACCGACTTATTTACATGAAATTACGCGGGAATGACTTCTGACCAAAATGTGTGAGTTTTAAATAAATTTTGAGTCGACCGTGTCATCTCAATATCTTGTCAAATATTCCGTAAGAATCTCAAACATGGCATCATGCTTTCAGTTTTCACACCTCACCTCTTTGGCAGGTGAGACCAAGCTGCCAATTAAATTTGACACTGATTTATCCTAGGGAATCTTAAACATGTCATCTGGCTTTCAGAGTTTTTCACGCATTACGGTCGCTGTGATTTTACCGATACAAGTTTTTCTTGAAGTACTCAATCTGATATAACGTGTAATTAAATAAAACGCAATCGACCTGTGGACCCCACTTTTTCCATTAAACGTAAAACACCGGTAAAAGCCAGTTTGCATAATTTAAATAAGTTAAAATAATTACCTTGATGGTGAGGTGGGTTCTTACGAAATCCGCATTTTATTCCATTTATCTTTAATTCTTACATTTATAAACCGCATAATTTGAAAAACAGCCGTTAACTTATAAAAACCTCATGTATCCCTTACAAAAGACATGACCATGCTGTGTATTTGGTATGGAGGCAAAAAATCATTACCGCCGAACATCAAACGCGACTTCAAAAGACGTCGTCGGCTCAAAACATCCATCCGTGTTTATTTCGGCTTTGCTATAAAAACGTTTGATCTAAAACGTTCGACTTCAAAAGACGACGACGGCTCGAAACAACGATCCGTGTTTATTTCGGCTTTACTATAAAAACGTTTGATCTACTTGGTAGTGTGCGCGTGTCATTTTTAGCTTGTGTGATGCAATAATAACTAAAATCAGATAAATGCGATAAGTTAGAGATTAGGATATATTTTAAATGATGGAATATGTTAGCCTTCGGTAAATAATAATTATTTTATTTTGTCGTTCGTAAAAATGCAACCACTTTGGCGCGATTTACCTCGGCGGATCCTCCGCGACATCGCGGCGGTAAATGATTGCCTAGAGGCATCTGCTTATCACCGTGATGAATTTACACGATCACGGTGACGAGTGGAAGTCCGCGTATTGCGGGGGACGAAAATTACTCAGTCCGGGATGAAAAAAATCGCGGGGATGAGCGGAAAAAAATTAATCCGCGCTGCGTGTACTGTAATAGAATAGGGACTTCCCTTTATCTAGAAATTGCAAGCATTCAGTGAAACTGATTTAACTGTAAGCATGAATATTTTCAGAGCAGTATTTGTTCCGCGCTATTTCTCTGTAACTAGCGGATTGGTTTCAATGAAACTTGCTGAAAACCATCTATACCAAGAGGAGATGCGCATATCATTGTCTTGTTTCGGTAAGATCATTTAACACAGAGTTATTGCCCTTTGATTACTTATGCATTATGCATATAGAGCAGTATTCGTTTCCGCGCTATTTCTCTGTAACTAGCGGATGGGTTTCAATGAATCTTTCTGAGAACCATTAATACCAAGAGGAGATGCGCATATTGTCGTTTTGTTCCAGTCAGACTGTTGAACACAGAGTTATGGCCCTTTGATAACTTATGCATTATGCATATATAGCAGTATTCATTTCCATGCTATTGCTCTGCAACTACTGAATGGATTTCAATGAAACTTTCTGGAAAACATTAATACCAAGAAGAGATGCACATGTCATGGTCTTGTTCCAGTCAGACTGTTCAACACAGAGTTATTGCCCTTTGACAACTTATGCATTATGCATATATAGCAGTATTTATTTCCGCGCTATTTCTCTGCAACTTTTGGATGGATTTCAATGAAACTTTCTTGAAACCATCTATACCAAGAGGAAATGTGCATATCATCCTGTTGTTCCTGTCAGACTATTTAACACAGTTATGGCCCTTTGATAACTTATGCATTATGCATATTATAGAACAGTATTCTTTTCCTCTATTTCTCTGCAACTACTGGATGGATTTCAATTAATCTTTCTGAGAACCATCAATACCAAGAAGAGATGTGTATATTGTTGTCTTGTTCCAGTCAGACTGTTTAACACAGAGTTATTGCCCTTTGATGACTTATGCATAATAGAGCAGTATTTGTTTCCGCTCTATTTCTTTTCAACTTCTCGATGGATTGAAATGAAACTTTCTGGGAAACAACAATACTGAGATGAGATGCCCATTTTGTCATCTTGTTCCGGTCAGACTGTTTAACACAGAGTTATTGCCCTTTGATAACTTATACCTTATGCAAATAGAGCAGAATTTGTTTCCACGCTATTTCTCTGCAACTACTGGATGGATTTTAATGAAACTTTCTGGGAACCATCAATACCAAGAGGAGACGCACATATTGTCATCTTGATTCAGTCAGATCCTTTAACACAGAGTTATAGCCCTTTGATAAGTTATGCATTTTGCTTGTAGAGCAGTATTTGTTTCCTTGCTATTTCTCAGCAGGAATCTATGGAAACCATCAATACCAAGACAAGATGCCCATATTGTTGTCCTGTTCTGGTCTGACCGTTTAACACAGAGTTATGGCCCTTTGATAAGTTATGCACTATGCATATAGAGTAGTATTCGTTTATATGCTACTTCTATGCAACTTCTGCATAGATTTCTTTTAAATACAGCACTATATTTTTACTACTGCATTCTTCATTTCAACAACTTGAAGACTTTTTGTCTCATTTTTATATTCTGGTGAGCTGCCCAACCCTTTTCACCATCTAAAGTTTTTTTTTCACCTTTTTTGCCATCCATAATAAATATCTAAATAAAGCCCTATGACTTCAGCTGTTGTGTTAGTAAAAACCAGTACTCGGCTGGGGATATAAATTCAACGAATTTGCTTGTTTAGAATGAATTCGAAGTAGCCCTTTTCTCTATAAATATGCATTTTTACGCATGTGCCCACAGTGTAGATCCAGATCAGCTGGCACATCTGTGCTGTCTGATTTAGATCTGCACTGGTAGCATCTTGGTAAAAGAAACCTTAATGGATCTTTAAGCAAACAGTGTAAATCCTGATCAGATGGTACAGATATGCCAGCTATTCTGGATCTACACTGTTTGCCCATGTAATAAAGATGTATCTATGGAATAAAGGGTTAATTTCATTTTGAAGATCCGAAGTCAGTGAATATGTGAATATTGCAAAAGGTGAACTTTTTAGTCCATGGGATATGGCTGTTATCCCATGGGTGGACAGTGTGTAGATCCAGATCAGCTAGTGAATTCACAGGTTCTACACATCGTTTGATTTAGATTCAGTAGGGTTATTTTTGCCCAAGTTGCGAACAATGTAGATCAAGATCAGACACCAAGAATTTTCCAGCTGTTCTGGATCTTCACTCTATTAACTGTGATAAATTTTGTAAATATGGAGTGAAGGGTTAGTGTATAGTGGGTCATTTTTGCTAGTGTAATATTTCTGAGTGTCTGTGGTTTTTGAATAAAATCGCAAAATATTTCCAGCAGAAAAATAATCCAGCAAAAATTAATTTGCAGATAATTAGCTCATATTCTTATGAAATATCTGAGTCGCCTTGTCGAAGAAAACCTTATTCACTCAACAGATGGTGTAAAATAATTAAGAATAATTACCTTTGATTGTAATTGTAGAGGCGCTTTTGCTCAAACATATGTGACCGTTGGTCGGTGGCCACTAGACGAATGTCCGAGCTTATTAAGTCTATTTGGGGGGAAAACTGGCTCAAGCGGCGCAGCCACCGTTTGGGTCTCTTGGTCACGAGCTCAATCCTGTCCCCAACTATTTACTGGGAACAGGTGAATAAACTATAACTCCATTTGTAAAGTTCTAATTCCTTTTTATTCCAGTGGACTATAATATTTAAAGTTATTCTAATATTCCAATTTCACAATGATGAACACATCTAAAGACAAGCACCAAATTTCTAACTTTAAGTTGTTAACACAATGAAGACTTTTGTACGACTTTACTTGTCGAAAACTTTCTTAAGACTAAAGATACATTCTAAAATTGATATTAAGGTTTTCTAAGACAAAACCCTAAAACATAAATTTACCAATGAAAATTTAACAGAAAGTAACCTATTATCCAATGAAAAGTTATGTTACAAATAGGTGAAACCCTTAGCTCAATTTGGAGAGTTTACTTAACAATTTATTAAGGCTTCACACTTGATCAACAAAATATGCTGAATTGTTTATACAGCAATGACCAAGTGCAAGCTGCTAAAATCCTAAGCAGCTTGACTTAATTAAATCTTCTTTGTTAAGATGATAACTTAAAAACATTTAATACCTTACTTAAATTAAGATGTTAAGTAACAAATTTCAAAATAGCTAAAATCAATGAATAAGAATTTCTATATTTTAAAATTTAAAATAATTAAATTTCAAAATTATGCAATAAAGAGTTTATTGCCTGAAATACTTGGTTACACCGTTGGTCGGTGGCCACTAGACGAATGTCCGAGCTTATTAAGTCTATTTGGGGGGAAAACTGGCTCAAGCGGCGCAGCCACCGTTTGGGTCTCTTGGTCACGAGCTCAATCCTGTCCCCAACTATTTACTGGGAACAGGTGAATAAACTATAACTCCATTTGTAAAGTTCTAATTCCTTTTTATTCCAGTGGACTATAATATTTAAAGTTATTCTAATATTCCAATTTCACAATGATGAACACATCTAAAGACAAGCACCAAATTTCTAACTTTAAGTTGTTAACACAATGAAGACTTTTGTACGACTTTACTTGTCGAAAACTTTCTTAAGACTAAAGATACATTCTAAAATTGATATTAAGGTTTTCTAAGACAAAACCCTAAAACATAAATTTACCAATGAAAATTTAACAGAAAGTAACCTATTATCCAATGAAAAGTTATGTTACAAATAGGTGAAACCCTTAGCTCAATTTGGAGAGTTTACTTAACAATTTATTAAGGCTTCACACTTGATCAACAAAATATGCTGAATTGTTTATACAGCAATGACCAAGTGCAAGCTGCTAAAATCCTAAGCAGCTTGACTTAATTAAATCTTCTTTGTTAAGATGATAACTTAAAAACATTTAATACCTTACTTAAATTAAGATGTTAAGTAACAAATTTCAAAATAGCTAAAATCAATGAATAAGAATTTCTATATTTTAAAATTTAAAATAATTAAATTTCAAAATTATGCAATAAAGAGTTTATTGCCTGAAATACTTGGTTACACTTTACCTCTCCTTGAAAAAATGATTGTCCTCAATCATGAAATATATATATATTTTGACATTTGTTAAAACATAATGCAATAGAAATAACACAAACATTCAGATACAATCCATTCAGTATTGCCGGCCTAATACACACACAAACATACATGATAGATTCATACATTATATATAATTTTATGTTGTTTGTTTTTTTTTACATTTTTTTTTTATGACTTTGCTGTTTATTTACAAAGTTAGCACTAATTCAAAGTCTTCTTTTCTTTAGGATATGCAATTAATATCATATGGTAATATCTTTTAAGTTATATACAAGAGCTCTATAATATTGATATGATATGATCATGAAGAAATAGCATTTAACTTTTCATCTTCTATAAAATGACTGTATATCTTGTCTGATAAAAGTACATTTGAATAGAAAACATTGTTATTGTCTGAATTGAGACAAAATAATAACACAATAATAAAGTAAAAATGCGACAACAATTTCATAGAATTGCAGTCTTCATAACACATATATTTGTATACTTGCTGGCTTTATCTTAAGTATGGCATGAGACTTTAACTAATAAGCCTTGTGATTATTTAATCACAAATAATAATAACTATTTGCTTGATGCAACTGTATCTATGGTTAGATCTGTAGTATAACTTTACTTGACTGTCACTTGATCTACCACAGGAGTATGGTTCTATGCTTCTTTGGCACTGTAGTTTTATTCATATGCATTTTTGCATTTGGTGATGAAACTGTCCGATGTGACTGACTTAAGTATGTCATGGAACTTTAAGGTCTTCAGTCACATTAAGTATAGTTTTGTGTGAATCACTTTGTTCACTACACTTTTCACTATATGTTTATTTATCGTATGTAACATTTGTTTTGTGTTCGACATTCAGTATGTAATTTAACTTGAATATTGTCTTCACAATCGAATATAATTTTCTTCAAATCTGAAGAATTCTCATAAATATTTATTCGAGTAGGACTTTCAGTATGGGAATGTAACATTTTTCATCTGTCCTCCCGCGGTGTAAGTTAACATTCTAAAATATCACAAATTTCTGTGCTTCAATAATTATTCACTTTTCTTGTAGAATGTCACATTTATGTGCTTTAATTTCATTTTATTCACATTTTCTGTTAAATGTCACAAATTTCTGTGCTTTGATTTTATTTAATTCACACTAGTATTATGGTAATGTGAAATATTCAACATTTTGTGGGACATTGTTCCACCCAATTGAAAACAGTTGTATTTGAATTATACACTTTCATAATCAAATATTTTGTCATGAACAGCAATTGTAGCTTTATTTTAAATAAAAGCTTTTTTTAAACACATTTTAGTTACAGATTCCACTTTAAAGGAAAACCAATGTTTCTTTAAATAAATAAAATTGTAATATTTACTGTGCAAAACACTATTACTTGTTTACAACTAATAAAATCTGCAAAAATTGACAACCTTAAGTGTGTGCTGAAATACAGACCTGAACAAATAATATTTTTCTGCTAGATCTAGATCTAAAGTAAGCATGTTAATCTGTCAACTCAAAACAAAAAGTTATCTTATAATACTGGTTTACTTTTTCTTATTTGATTTAAAAATTTTACCAGGCTGGCTGATCTTGGCAGCAATTCTATACAAAAGTTGCCTAACACACTTGATTGGGGCCTGAGAAAATGGAAGCCAGACAGGTTCTCGAGAGTCAACAAGAAAGACTTTGAAGAAAGTAGAATCTAGAGGGTTTGTTTCATCATTTGTGATGACAGCTCTGATCATTTTAGCTTCTACTGGCTGTCCATCATCAAGAAGAGCAGTTTTACTCTGCCAGTTTTCATAATCTACCTGTTGTAGGCAGTCAAACAGTGAATTTAGGTACGGCTGCATTTGCTTTTTTCTCTCGGATATTTTAAAAGGAACTCCACAAGTTGATGTTACAGGGTGAAAACCAGGTTGATGATGATAGATTTCTTGATTCGATAGGTCATAAGTTTCCCTGTAACCTGTCATAAAAGGTTTCGTACTGGTTGGCTGTACAAAGTTGACATTTGGTGGCAACCTGTCAAAGAATTTATGATTTTGGAGGGGGCGCTTTCTTTTTCTACCCGACATTGTTCTGTTGACATGATATTCTCTGATGAAAACATCAGGAATTGTGGAAGCATACTCCCAAGTGCTGGGTTTTGTGGAATCTTTCCATTTGATCCTATAATAAAGTGTATCTTTGGTGCGCTTGGATGTAATGATTTTGTCTATGTCTTCTGTTTTAAATTTGTGTGTAGTGGGTGTATTTGGAAGTTGTGAATTTTGATTGTTTGAAGTTGATGGCTCTTGAAGCGGTGTGTTGGGTGTTTGATTGCTTTGAGTGAGTTCTTGTGAATTGTGATTGTGCTGTTGTTGATGCTGATTTGATTGCTGCTGATTGTTTTGTTGTTGTTGCTGTTGAGTGTTTGTTTGTTGCTGTTGCTGAGTGTTTGTTTGTTGCTGTTGCTGAATGTTTGGTTGTGTCTGAGCAGTCTGAGTGTCAGTGTTGGTGTTTTTGGACTTTTTGGGCCTAGCTTTAAATTTTGGGTTTGCTGGCTGCTTACCACGGGATGATGAGGGTTCCTGCTGTTGTGGAGCTGGGATTTGGTTGTCATCTTCTATGGTTATTTCCTCAGCATTAAGTGGTTCCTCCAGATGCTCATAACCTGGCGGTGGATTGGTTGGCCTGTCATTGGGGTCAAAGTAGGGTTTGAGGCGTGTGGCATTGACCAAAACTTTCACCTCTTTGTTGTCACTGCAACGCCTTAGTTTGAAGGTGTTGTTGGGACCGGTTACCACTATATAATATGGTCCTACCCATTTCCTGTGCAGTTTGGGAGCCATGCCAGGAGGTACTTTTGTACAGTACAGCCATACCCTGTCGGCAGGTCTGTACTTAGTTTCCTGACTCCTTTTGTCATACTGCTGTTTGTATTTGTCTTGTGCAGTTTTGATGTTTTCAGCAGCTATTTTCCTAGAAATGTCTAAATTTTGAAGAACTTGGGCCAAATGAGTTTTGAAGGAAGCAGAAAGAGTAGATTTGGGAGTAAGAGAAGTGTCTATAGGAAGACGCATTTCTCTGCCAAAGAGTAAAAAGAAAGGAGAGTGAAGAGTTGATTGGGTAGCAGGGGTCATCCGATAAGCCATCATGATAGAGGGAAGTAGTTCTGGCCAATCATCCTGCTGTCCCTTACAGTAGAGTCTAAGTGACTGAAGGATCACACTGTTCATTCTCTCTACAGAGCCATTAAGTAAGGGTCGGTAGGAACTGGTATAGAACCGTGTGATCTGAAATAGCTCACAGAGAGCTTTCACGAGCTTTGACAAAAACTGCTGTCCTCTGTCTGACACAAGGACATTAGGGGCTCCATAGCGGCATATTACTTCTCGAAAGAGCACAGCTGCAACTTCGGTGGCTTCCTGTGTGCGAAGAGGGAATGCTTCACACCACTTGGAATAGCTGTCAACTACAAGAAGGACATATTTGTACTTATCCTTTGTAGTAGGGAGACCTCCTAAAATGTCTATATGCCAACGTTGAAACAAGTCAACAATAGGCATGGGTTGTAGAGGTGGCGGTTTGCCATGAATGTCACGTTTTACTCTCTGACATTCTTCACAGGACTGTATATATTTCTGACAGTCTGCAAACATGGACGGCCAATAATATTTTTGCCGTAATGCTGCGTAGGTTCTTTCAAATCCTTGGTGCATGCCACCAGCTAAGCTGTCATGATAGGATTTTAATAAATCATCCCTTAAAATTGAGGGCACACACACCTGAGTAATAAGTTTTTCATCCTTGGGGATTCCTTTTGTTCTTGGTGTGTACAAATGTAATAATACACCCAAGTCAGAAATTTCATACTGTTCTGATTCTGCAACTATTAATTTTGATTTCTTCAGATCATCTGGTAATTCTTTTTGTAATTTATATTTAATGATATTTTTGTAAAATTCATCCTCTCTTTGTAAAAATATTAAATCCATGTTTTGTTTAATTGGGTCATCAGTATTTACTGAGCCCTGCTGTTCCGAGTCTTCATCTTCATTGTTTGGTGCTGTCTCAGTGCAAGCAGTGGCTGGTGCCACAAATGAAGTGAGAACTTGGTCATGACTGTAAACAAGTGTTACAGCAGCCAGTTCATTAGACTGTTGGTCTGTGAGCTGACATACTGCTTCACTTGTGTCATTTAGTTCTGTGCCACTTTTCTCTTTGACCTCAGTGTAGGGGCGACGAGAGAGTCCATCTGCATTACCATTAGCTTGAGATGCCTTGTGAACTATCTCGAAATTGTACCCTTGTAATGAGAGTGCCCATCTTCCGAGACGTCCTTGGCAATTCTTTATTTGCTTTAGCCACTTCACAGAAACATTATCTGTGTACACTGTAAAGAAGCTGTTGGCAAGGTATGGTCTGAAATGTGACACAGCTTCAACCAATGCCAACCCCTCCTTATCAGTGATGTGCCATCTTGTTTCATGGCCATGTAAAGCTCTTCCGCCATATGCAATAGGATGCTCCAGACCTTCATCATCCAGTTGGGACAGTACATAACCAATAGAATGATCAGAGCTGTCAGTTGCAAGAATGAAAGGTCTATCGAATTTAGGGAAAGCAAGAATAGGAGCGGAAGTAAGAGCTTTTTTAAGAGTGATAAAAGAGTCTTCACATTCTTGTGTCCATAAAAATTTTGTATCTTTCTTCAGAAGTGCATTTAATGGTCCAGATATTTTAGCATATGATTTTATAAATTTCCTGTAGTATGAAGTCATGCCTAGAAATGACTTGATATGTTTGGCAGTCTTTGGGCGTGGATATTCATCTATTGCCTGAGTTTTCTGTGGGTTAACTTTTATCCCATGTTTAGAAATTATGTGTCCTAGGTACTCGATTTCCTTGGTGGCGAATTTACATTTGGTGGGTTGGAGGGTGAGATTTGCATGGCGTAAATTAGAGAAGACTTGAGAGAGATCAGAAAGATGTTGGTCAAAGTTGCGACTGAAGACCAAGATGTCGTCAACATAGACCAAAGCTATTTTCCAATTGAGATTTTTCAGAACTTTACTCATTAAGTTCTGAAATGTTAACGGACTGTTCATAAGGCCAAATGGGAGGCGCGTCCAAGAATAAACAGATTGGTGAGTAACAAAAGCAGATTTGTGAGCAGTCTCTGGATCAAGGGGAACTTGCCAGAAACCACTTTTTAGATCAAGAACAGAGAATACCTCCGCTTTCGCATCGGCGATAGTGTCAAAGATATCAGAGATGTGAGGGATAGGGAAAGAGATAGGCTCTGTAACTTTGTTAAGTTCTCGGTAATCAACCGCAAATCTCCATTCACCATTTTTCTTTTTCACGAGTACCACAGGACTGTTCCAAGGAGAGTCTGACTCCTCAATGAAACCATTATCCAGCAAGTCTTTAACCTGGCGCTCAGTTTCTCTGCGCATTTCAGGACTTTGCCTGTAGGGAGCCTTTTTGATAGGCTTATTGTCCCCAGTTTCAATTCTATGGGAGTGCAGATGAGTAACTCCTAACTCAGAAAAATCTTTGGCAAAAGAACTTCTGTTTTTGCCAATGAAGATAAGGAGTTTTCTCTTTCGGTCTGTGGTCAGATCACTGTCATCTAGATTGATGCCTAAGTCTTCAGCAATGTCAATGTATTGCTGATCAGAGAGAATTTCAGCATTTATAGAATTCACAGATTCAGAATGTTCAGGCACTTGAGTCTTTATATGATCAGTAACCTGTTTGATAGTAGAGAAGTTTATTTCAGACAGAACAGAAACTCTAGTATTAGGTTTAAGAAAAATAGGAAGAGCAGTTGGATTCATCAGCCGGTAATGAACCTTGCCATCTAACACTCTTGATAAGCATTTGCCTCCTGCCAGTTCATCTTTGGCCAAGTGTTGTGGCGGCTCACACAGCACAATGTCTCCATCTTTGAACTTCTTAGTTCTCAGGGGTAAGAGAAATTCAGAATGGGGTGGAATAACATGTGAAGAAAGAGTTTTGCCAAAGTCAGTTTTAGATAGGTCATCAGAAATTAGAGAAATTGTGATAGGCTGATCTTTCTGGAAAGAAATAGAATTTGTCTGAAAGTTCAGCTGAATGCCTTCCTTTTGCATAAAGTCACGACCCATAATAATAGGTTCGTGCAGCTTAGGAAAGACATGGAAGGTATGTTCAAAGGGGAAACCATCAATAAGAAAAGTAAGAGTGATGGTCCCTAGCACAGAATGTATCTCACCACATACACCATAGACATGTTGAATATTAGCACTATCATATTGGGGATTTTTATGTAATTTCTGCACAATTTTCTCACTAATGCAAGATATGCCAGCACCCGAATCAAAAAGAGACCTGTACTGTTGATTCTCAATTTGAATAAAGGCTTTAGAATGTTTGTCTAAAGAGGAAACTAGAGAGATAGAGGGTTTGACCTCACAATCATGAGTGATGGTAGAGCACTGTTGTTTAGAGCACTGCCAAGGAGCCTGATACTTAGACGGAGCCATTTTATCAAAAGCACTTAAAATTCAATAGTAACTGAATAAATAAATTGTATTTAACCAATAATAAATATACTGTAAAATCAGTAAAACTAACTTTTATCTGGTAAGTGAAAATAACCTTTCAAAATATATGTCTGTTACCAGCTATGTAAATTTAAGTATTGCCTATAATTATTTTTACAAATTTGCAAAACAAAATTATTTCCAGCACTTATAAGGTGTCTTAATTCAAACTTAAGTTCAAACTATCTGTTTGAAAATTAATAAAATGTAACAAATATTGTAAATGTTATACTAAAATAAATAATTTAGGTAACAATAAATTTTCAAATTTATAAAGGCTTGTAAATTTAACTCAAAACTCAAGTTATAAAATAAATACTTTTTATAGAAGAATCTGTAAAATGTGTAAATGCTGTTCTATATAAAATAAAAAATTAGATTTGATTTCAAATTACAACTGTTTGCAATATAGGCAAAACAATATAGCACTAAATGTTGAAACTTCACCTACCAACAACTTTAATTTAGGATCAAAGCACAGTTTTCACTTTGGCGTCTTCTTCTTTCTTCATTACTTCCTGGCTCCAGTGTCTGGTACGGTTTTCGTTTTCTCGGTTATTTGGTTTGACTCCCTGGTTACGCTACTATTTGATTTCTGGTTTCAGGACCATAAAGCGTCTCTGGCTTTGTTAATATTTAATGTCAATTTGTCATTTGTTGCTACTCAGATTTTCCATGTAACTATTTCTGCCCAATTTGTTTCAACTAATCCTGTCCCCAACTATTTACTGGGAACAGGTGAATCAGAACTATAACTCCATTTGTAAAGTTCTAAATTCCTTTTTATTCCGGTGGACTATAATATTTAAAGTTATTCTAATATTCCAATTTCACAACGATGAACACATCTAAAGACAAGCACCAAATTTCTAACTTTAAGTTGTTAACACAATGAAGACTTTTGTACGACTTTACTTGTCGAAAACTTTCTTAAGACTAAAGATACATTCTAAAATTGATATTAAGGTTTTCTAAGACAAAACCCTAAAACATAAATTTACCAATGAAAATTTAACAGAAAGTAACCTATTATCCAATGAAAAGTTATGTTACAAATAGGTGAAACCCTTAGCTCAATTTGGAGAGTTTACTTAACAATTTATTAAGGCTTCACACTTGATCAACAAAATATGCTGAATTGTTTATACAGCAATGACCAAGTGCAAGCTGCTAAAATCCTAAGCAGCTTGACTTAATTAAATCTTCTTTGTTAAGATGATAACTTAAAAACATTTAATACCTTACTTAAATTAAGATGTTAAGTAACAAATTTCAAAATAGCTAAAATCAATGAATAAGAATTTCTATATTTTAAAATTTAAAATAATTAAATTTCAAAATTATGCAATAAAGAGTTTATTGCCTGAAATACTTGGTTACACATACATTATACAGGAACAGAGTTTGATTACATATACTGTACCTTGTAGGTCTCCCCTTAAAAGTTCACATCACTGTCTTGTTCTTACGACTCCTTACCAAAACAAATCTCAGAAACTTATACTTCTTGTGAACCCAAAACACAGAAATATGCAATGCAGAATTTTTTGTATCCTTTTTGTGGTCAAAATGCAGAAATTTTCTGCTGCTGAAAATACTCGCTATACGTAATCTGTATGATGATAAACTGCCCCAGATTAACCCCTTTCTGGAAATCTAAATGCTTAGACCTAAGGTCCCCAATCATCTCTCACCCCAATGAAAATAATAGAGTGAAATCAGGTATGTGTTTTCTTTTCGTGTCAGTATAATAATTCAGATCCATGTTGTTTCTGCAGAAAATGCAATTGTAAAGTCTGCCAAATAATGCACAAACTCAATCACGTCTGAAGAAATTAGATTAGTATTTGTAGCAGAATTTATACTTATTCCGATTGCAAAATATAATTGCATTTCTTACATTGACACCAAAATATTCTCGATTCTTACCAACGCATGGGAAGTATTTGAGGTACAGTAGATTTTTGGAATACATGTACCTGCACAAGATATCTGTGCCATTTTATCAGGATCTACCATGCTTTTAGATCTATTAGGTTATTTCTGATTAAGAAGCAGACAAGGTAGATCCAGATCGGTTGGCAAATGACACCATCTGATCAGGATCTTAGGCCGTATTCATAGAGTAAAAGAAGGTTTTTGGAAGGGAACTATAAATTATCTAGATTTAAATATTAATTTGCATGAAATCATTTTTCAGAAATGCCAATTTAAATTATAGAGAAAATATTGTTAATTACCCTGTAAAAACGACAAAAACAAATTGTAATTATGATGCTCAACAAAAAAAGAGATTTAAATGTAAAATTATTTTTATAACATTTTGTTTAAATTTGATTAGTAGAAAACCTTCAATTTTTTTTACCATTACTACCGGTATTTTAATATAAAATATAAAGTTTTTATCATTTTGGACAGCATTTCATTAGCCTGGCACAATACTTTTAATAATAACTTCCACATAACTTTTTTCATTTTTTAGTTTCTCATTCTGATTTCTGTTGAACCATCTAATGTTCTGAGAGCTTAAAGGGGAGGTAAAAATGGAAAAATGAAGTGACTGTCAGAGTTAATTTTCTTGGTATAATGTTTTGATGACAGGAGAACATATAACAGAAAATAGGAATGGGAGCCAGTCTATCATTTAAAAGGAGCTCTTGAAAAGTAGAACTACTGGGTACATTGGCTGTTTTAGGTCTGTAGTTTGACTATTTTAGGCCAGATGAGACCGACTGGAGTAAAAAAACTGGTAACTCAGGGGTCTGCCAACCAAAAAATGAAATGGTTAAAGTCCAAAACATGTTGACTTGAAATCTAAATCCTACAATCATAAGAGAACATATCTTGTTCTGTACACAGAAGAAGCAGAACTGTTCATTACCATTTACACTGTTTTTGTGTTGCCAGTTGAATAAAGGTGACACCAATCTCACTAAAGTCAGATATAACAAATTGTTAGATCTGATGACAGCCCGCAGACACCGTACATAAGTAATAGAGGTTTTCCCCGATTACTATTTTTAGAAATAGTCAACACAGGAAGCATGATTTTAATCAGATTGAGGTGACACAATGGAATTGATTTCTGCGTTACCGTGTTTTCATGACAAAGACTTGCGTTGTCAAAACTGTCATTACTCAATATTTCTTATTCATACTTTCAAAACTATTACGCTTATGACAGCAAGATCATCTGTTGATCATGGACATTTTTAACCCTATCCTCCATAGACACACCTTTGTTGTGTTGTACATCCAGATTAACAGGAGCATCCGTGCCATCTGATCAGGATCTGCATTGTTCACTTTTTAATTCGTTAGGTTATTTCTGACCAAAATGCGACCAGTGCAGATGTGCCGGTAACTTTGCATCTACGCTGGTTGCACATGCTTAAAAATGTGTATTTATGGAGGAAAGGGTTTTAGGAGTTAAGCCTTTTTTGTACTTGTACTTTAATTGTTTGGACCATATAGCACAGTTGTAATACTTGTTAAATTTCCTCAAGAGGAACTTCATCGGACAGCTCATTGGATTACAAACAAGCTGTTAACCCTTTCCTCCATATACTGTATAGCGCTTAATATTGGCCGTGTCAAATTTTGGCGTATTTTAAAGTGTTTTATATTGGCGGGGTCATATATTGGCGCTTACAAGCCAAACCGCCAAAATAAAACCCTTGATTAAAAATGGAGGAAATTGGACAATGGAAGAGAAATGTAAATGTCGGAGTTATTCTACTGTTAAATTTTAAGTGTGAAAACATTATCGCAGCTACCTAATACAGTATTTGATTGCTTTGTTTGGTATTCCAATTATATGGACGCATGATATGTTTACCTATTTGTTCGATTTAATATTATTTAATTATTTTAAAGCGAGTTTCTATGAGATATTGAAAAAAGTCGATTTAATTAACTACATGTACAAAAGTTATAACTATAATACTTCTTTTTTTCCTTCCAGATATTAAATTGGTGGTGTTTTAAATTGATAGGGATTTTTATTGGCGGTGTTTTATATTGGCGCAACTGAACCTGACCGCCAATATCGCCAAAATTAAACCCCCGCCAATATTAGTACTTATACAGTATACACCTTTATTTCATATGCCAACTGTGTAGATCCAGAATGGCCAGTACTTCCATTCCTTCTGATCAGGATCAGCACTGTTCGCTCTTTGGTCAGAATTAACCTAATAAATAAAAAAATGAACAGTTTAGATCCTAATCGGACAGCACGGATGTGCCAGCTGATCTGGATCTAAACTGTTCACCCATGCAATAAAGGTATATCTATGGAGTAAAGAGTTCATAAAGTTTACAGTTAGGATAGTGATTCAGTTACAATTTTCATCTGTTCTCTAATTGTTAGGACCATAATTTTTAAATTATAGAATACCTGAAACTTGTTATGTCCCCCGAGATGAACTTCATCGCACAGCTCATTGTGATAACAAACAAGCTGTTAAGAGACATGTCTTCTAATAAAGTCTCCCTGTCCGCGCAGATAATCAATACGAGTCTAAGAATTGAAATGAGACAAATCATTCGATCAGTGACAAGAAAATGAGCTGTTTTGTATTTGTTTATGGTCTTAACTTAGGGATGTCCTGTAGTATAAAGGTGGACAATCTCTGTTTTGGCATTCTGATATAAAAGGCTATCATACTGAATGCTACGAGGGATGTTTAATATATAATGAGACTGGCCTCATATATTTTTATTCCTGACGTATAATATATCAAAATTTGATATAATTGTAAAATATTACTTACTCTTGATCAAAATAACGGCATTGGTAAAAAAATATAATGCAACATAGAAATTATGATCATTCCAAAATGGCCTCATATATTTTTATTCCTGACGTATAATATATCAAAATTTGATATAATTGTAAAATATAACTTACACTTGATCAAAATAACGGCATTGGTAAAAAAATATAATGCGACATAGTAATTATGATAATTCCAAAAATTATCAATTATTATTCTATCTATTATATCTATTATTCCAATCATTCATAACTTGGTCGCTTAACCAAGTAATGTGCTTTTTACTTTGGCATGAAACTCTATGCTATGACTGGATTAATTAACATAATGGCAAACACAAGAAAATCGATAAAAAAATATATAACAGCTCAATACATTCTTTTATGAAAGTTTGTAATATTCTGAAAAAAGTTTAGGTTATCTCCCTTTAAGGCAGGGACTTTTAAAGCTTAGGACTTAAAAATAAGAAAGAAAAGTGATACATCCTGTTGTTGAACTTGTCATTATTGTGTTTGACTTAAGTGGAGTGATTTCACAAGTATTTACTATAGACAGCTATGAAACTAGTGTACCGTAATCCTCCTAAGTTTTGGGACAGTTTACCCTTTCCTTCCTATATGCACCTTTATTGCATGGGCGAACAGTTTAGATCCAGATCAGCCGGCACAGCTGTGCTGTCTGATCAGGATCCAAACTGTTCGCTTTTTTATTTGTTAGGTTATTTCTGACCAAAATGCGACTAGTGCAGATCCTGATCAGACGGCATGGCTGATCTGGATCTACACTGGTCGCATATGCGTAAAAATGCATATATATGGAGGAAAGGGTTAAACATAATTGTAACTAAAATATTTCATTTCCCAAAATTTAGGGACAAAAAAAATACTGTCCTGAAAGTGTCCTTACACTTAAGGACACTTGAAAATATTAATCAGAAAAGTGTCCCAATATATAGGGAGGCAAAAAGTGATTTATTTTGTGAAATATAAGGGTGTCCTTATATTAACATGTCCCAAGATTTATGTTATTAACGGTATGTGATAGCATGTAAGGATGATAAATGTATCATAAGTGATTTTGTCGAAATTTCTTCCTTGTGACTTTATTGAACAAATCCCTTTACGATAGGAAGAGAAATAACCGTAAAATAGATTCTTGTCTTATTGCTTTAACATCAAGTTCGGATATATAGATTTGTGACGTTTTTTGTAATTTTATTACTTTAATGCATTGTTTTGGATTTGGACTTTCTTGAATAAAACCCTGAAGAGGAAGAGAAATAAATGTAAACTAGATTCTGTCGTTGTTATGTAACTATCAAGTTCAGATATATCAATTTGTGACAATCTTCAGTTACATTTATTAAATAAGTGACTTGATTTGGATTTTAGGAATGTAGTGTTTAAATCTCTTATTCAAATTTTTGACAAGATTTTATTTTAATATTTTTGGGTGAAAAAATTGTAAAGGTTAGGCATTGAGATTTCATGGCAATGTACCTTTTTATTAAGATACTTTACTGACAAAAAAATTTGAAGAGTAGAATTGGAGATTCAGAGGTGATAAACTGTTAAATTTGAGTTGCACTAAAACAAAGATCATCTGTCTTAGTTTTTATTAGTCAGTCATTATTTAACAAAAAGATAACTTTGAGTCAATTAAATCTGACAGTGATTTATTAACACTTGTGAACAATTATTGCTAAAAGGAAGTTTTCAAAAAATTCATAGTGTATTTCTATCGAGTACTTTGGTTTGATGGCTTCGGAATCAGTGGTGATGGCTGACGGCGGTAAACAGGGTACCGATCAGGACAACATCGAGGAACCATCTTCATACAAAGTGTATGACTTTATTGTTTTTCTTTACTTTTTGAAGTTTTGTATGCCATCCTTGAAGCTAATTTACGCTTGTATACCCTTACCACTATTCATATGCATTTTATCGCATTTGCCACTAGTGTAGATCAAGATCAGCTGGCATATACGCATAAACTGGCTGATCTGGATCTAAAATGCTCACCTATGCTATAAAGGCCTATAATGAAATAAAGGGAATAATTCTTAATAAATAATTGCTGAATTAGTTTACCTTGTCCTGGAATGGTATTTACAGAAAACTTGAACCCTTTCCTACATGTATACTCATTTTTACACATGTGCAACCAGTGTAGATCCAGATCAGCCAGCACATCTGTTCTGTCTGATCAGGATCTACACTGGTCGCATTTCGGTCAGTAATAACGGATCATAAAGTGAACAGTGCAGATCCAGATAAGATGGCACAGACATGCCGGCTGATCTGGATCTACACTGTTCCCCCACGCAATAAAGGTGTGCCTATGGAGGAAAGGATCAAATTTCCTTCCTTAGTCTAGTTTGTCAGTTAGTGAGTATTTATGTGCTAACTTGTAGTGATGCCAAAACATTGATGCTCTTTATTCATTTTTCTTGAGGATTTTGAGAAAGGAGGATTTAATTCGCCTGTTCAAAAAATTTAAATTTCCCACTGTGTCGACAAGATATAAGTTGTCAGTCTAAAACTTTTAAATCAGTAAATAAAAAAATAGAATTATTAGTCACCAAAATTAACACGCAATTTAGTATTGGGGAATAGATGACCAATTTTGTTTGTGGGTCAAAATCTAAGCTCAAAGTATGTTAATTGTTATCATTCCTTTCCTCCATATATACGCATTTAAGCATGTGCGACAAGTGTTGATCCAGATCAGCTGGCACATTTGTGTCATCTGATCAGGATCTGCACTGGTTGCATTTTGGCCTTAAATAACCTAATGGATCTAAAAGCAATCAGTTTGGATTCTGATCAGATGGCAGAGATGCGTTGGCTGATCTAGATCTACACTTTTCTCCATGCAATAAAGGTGTATCTATGAAGGAAAGGGTTACGTAGATGACCCTATTTTATGGATGCTGGAAATTGATTTCTTAAGTACCTTATTTCATATAGATCTACAGAAGTATTACTTAGTAGGAAGAAACATAGATTCATAAAATTTCTGAAAAAGTAGTTGCACTCAGAATGTGACCCATACCTGGTCACTGCTTAACCCTTTCCTATGTGCCATTTTACACGTGTGCGACCAGTGTAGATCCGGATCAGCCGGCACATCCATCTGATCATGATCTGCACTGTTCGCTTTTTAGTCAGAACAAAAAGGGAACAGTGCAGATCCTGATCAGACGGCACGGATGTGCCGACTGATCTGGATCTACACTGTTCGCCCATACCATAAAGGCTGTATATGGAGGAAAGGATTAAACCTTTGATTAATTGTAGAGAAGTAGGGAAATGTAGGCGAAAAGGAGAAAATTGTCCTCACTTCTCAAAGTTATAAGTCACTCTCCATACCACCAATAATTATGATAAATTTGATGAAAGAAGACATTTTTTAACCCTTTCCTTGAAATATACGCTTTTTTATGCGTGTGCGACCAGTGTAGATCCAGATCAGCCGGCACATCCGTGCCGTCTGATCAGGATCTGCACTGGTCGCATTTTGGTCAGAATTAACCTAATGAATCAAAAAGCGAACTGTTTAGATCCTGATCAGACGGCACGGTGCCGGCTGATCTGGATCTAAACTGTTCGCCCTAAGAGGATGAAGTTGAAGTATAAATAAATGGAAATTATGTCAACTTATTTAAATGATTAAATAGGACATATGTGCAGAATGATATGGGTCTACACTGGGTCTACACTTGTTTCATTATAACATTATTTTCTATAAGAACGCTAATGGTTATTACACAGTTGTAAAATGAAATCACAGACGACGTAACTTTTTCCCAAGATATATTTTCTAATGCCATCTGTAATTTGAAATCAATATAGAACAAGAACATTAATTTGGACTGTGACAAGAAAATGAGCAAACCTTTAGCCTGCTAATCATTACTTACTTGGAATGTATTTATTTTTCGATGGCATGGAAATTTGTGGTTTTCAGTGAAAAGACATTATCATGGGGTTTTCTTAGGAAAACCCTTGTCATTTGATTTGGGTATTTCGTTGGGCGGGCTGGCGACAACATTTCATTAAGTTTGTGTTTTTTTTTAATTCACCCTTTTTCTCAGTAGACATTCAAAATAGAGCTTTGAAACTTAACAAAGTTGTCAGAAAATGCAATAGCATTTTTCAGGACAATACTCTTTATGGTATTTTGTCATATTTATGCCCCTTCTTCACTTAAGATTTAAAAAGAAAACCTGGTTTTCTTGCATTGCGGCATATATTGTTTTAACCCCACATATACAGGTTTAAATGCATGTGCAACCAGTGTAGATCCAGATCTGCCTGCACATTTGTGCTGTTTGATCTGAATCTGCACTGGTCGCATTTTTTTTTTTCAGAAAAAAATGAATTTAAAAGCCATTGTAGATCCTAATCAGATGGCACAGATGTGCTAGCTGATCTGGATCTACACTGTTTGTTCATACCATGAAGTGGATCAGGGTTAATGAACTTAATTCTCATACATGGCCAACAAATGTGTACTCCATAGTATATTTGTGACCTGGTGAGTGTAGATCCTGATCAGCACTCCATAGTACATTTGTGACCAGTGTAGATCCTGATCAGCCAGCATATTTCTATGATCAGGATCTAAAACTGTAATTTGTTATTTTTAATGGTAAGTGAACAGTCTAGATCCAGATCAGATAACATGGATGTGCTGGCTGATCTGGATCTACACCAGTGCCCAAGTGATAAATGTATTCAGTATTTTGGTATAACAACGATGTTAGGTTTTGTTCAGGTAATGATGGCTAAAAACATCAATTTCCAACCCAAATTCAACAGCCATTCAACATCACTCTAATATCTATACAACATCTGTCCAATGTCATTTGTTTGCTGGGTTGTTTTGTTTCATTTTTTGAGGTTTTTATTGTATAAATCTCAATTATTTGTGAAATAAATTAGCCCCCATTATCTTTAATGCATAGCTATCATAGAATCTTAAAAGATAATGCAATACTCAGTATCATATTACAATCAGAAATAACCATGGTATGAAATACCTTTTATGTTCAAAGTAATGCTGATTCCGAAGAAGATTGCATATTAATACTTAAGATTTTCTCCACATGCAAATCAGCATTTAAAGATGGCGTGTGATTTCTAATAAAGCCCATCATTTGAGATCAATAGTGGCACAAAACTGAGAGGAGTTGCATGTGAGGCGGTCTTCAGAAAATTGGATGATTTGATATAAAAGTGATGACTTGTCCCAGATCTTAACCCTTTCCTCCATATATACACTCACCCAAAGTTCTAACTTGTCATCAATTGTACATCATTAGTGTATGCTAGTTTTGTTTCTTCCCTATGTCAAGAGAGGTTGTGGCCAAGAACTGTTTTGTCTTGAAATCAGTTATCTAATGTCTTTTCAATCTTTATTGATTGTTTTCTTTAATCAATTCAATACCATTTATTACACGGCAGGGTCAAAATTAGAACAGTCTTTAATTCAAAGGCAGATAATTTAAAAATTGGATATTTTGAAGGGTGAATTCAATTTCTTTCTAATAAAATAATACGGACAAAAAGTGACCAGTTAGAACTTTGGGTGACTGTATATATAAATATAAATATATATATACCTTAATGGTTTGGATGGAATAGCTGGTAATATCTGTGCCATCTAATCAGGATCTGCACTGTTCCCCTTTTGATTTGTAAGGGTGTCTGACCAATAATAGAGTAGAAATATGTGTCAGCTGAACAGGATCTACACTGGTCTCTCATCTGTGCCATCTGATCTGGATCTACACCATTTGCTGTTTGTTCGGAAACATTCAATCTTAGGTATATGAGTTGATTTAAACAAGAATTATGGAAATATATGGATTAAATTCTATTTCATTTTGCTCCATAAAAAAGCTAATAATGATTTTGATGGTCCAAAAACAAAAATTTTGGCAGAATTGTCCAGAAAAAAATATCACAAGTGCTTAAGCCTCAGCAAAAAAGTAGAAGTATAATGGAGTTCAAACATGTGGAATATATTCAAACAAACACTGCTAAATATGATTAGCACTCGAGCAAATATCCCAAGAATTGCCAGTGCTTTTAAAAAATTAGCCACTTGTCTTCTTGACCCTATATACCATAGATTGGCCCACATGATATTAATTTTATGTACAGTCCAGTCACGATTCTACGAATAAGCAGCGGGCCAAGCCGATTGTTCGTAAAATCGCAATTTTCGTATCAGTGCATTTTTGTTAGTTTTTGTTGTTGAAACCGCTGCAAATCGCAGATCTCGTTATATATTGTAATATGTTATCGTTGTGATATATTCATATGTCAAGGTCAAAAAATAAAAATAAAGAGACATCTTCGATTTTGTTATTTATATTGCGAAGATACATGTTATCATCAATCAATACATCCAAATATAATATTATGCACATATCAAATAATATATACTCAGCAAAAATAAAAAGTACCCACTTTTCTACCTGTGATTTTGTAAAACTAGAAAAATAAAATAGAAAATATCTTCTTTGAACAGATCTGCATTTCTGTAATCATTACAAAGAAATAAAATGTTCTTAAAATCTGCAGTCACGACTAAGTTATCTTTCCCTTTGCTATTATTGGGGTTTAAGGAAGAAGAAAGTGATTCTAAACAATATTCACATTTGTTGGAATTAAATCAATTTTTCCAGTTCTTGATGTCAATAAAATCACAAAAAATCATTAATAAAACAACTCGTCCTCTATAAAAAAAATGCTAGAAATCCCAAACATTTCCTATTACCTCCCTTTGAATTGAATATATAGGGGTTTTTAATCCATCATTAATTGTTGTCTGATGGGCATTTGCTCAGGTGTAGGTGTGGAAGATTATGTTCACGAACAATTAAACTTAAAAACAACTGAGATTAATTAATAAAACACCTTTTGAAGAGTTCGTAATTAAATGAAAATATGTGAATGAGAATATAAGCATAAAAAGTGGGTACTTTCTATTTTTGCTGAGTATAGAAATATACATTCACATATTGTTTTAAAAACAGAACATGGTTTTCAAATTACACAAAATAATGCACAACATATATTTTCAATTATATCATTATTTATCAGCATTAAACAATAACACGAGTCACTATGTTGCTCAGAATAGCGATACCGATTTACTGAATAGTTACTGAGAATCTCCGTTGTAATAAGATTAATCTGAATTAAATGACAGAAGTAGAAGTAGTAAGTTTAGTTGGAGTAGAGGGGATCGAACCAGCTATCCCTGTACTCAGAGGCAGACACACTAACCATTAAGCTAATGATTTGCTGTATGTCAAGCATTACAATTGATTCAGATTTTATACATTTTTAAACTGTTGACAGCGTATCGTGTCACAACTGCTTGAGTCGATAATTGCTCAACAATACAAAAACGGGTATCGCTGACAGAGGTGTGAAAATAACCGCCTGACCGAAATTTGCTAAATGGCATGTTTATTAATCTGTTAATAAGCTTGAGGGACTGTCTGAACTATTCGTTAAGTTGCATTTTTCGTTAAATCAAATTTCATTCGATCACATCTTTTTAATATTGAATAAAGAAGGAATACATACGGGACCAGCCCCTTCATTCGTAGTATACTATCATTTCGTAAAATCGTGATTCGTAGTATCGCGAATGGACTGTATAAATGGAGTAAAGAAAACCAGTTGCCTATTCAAACATGATTTTGAACATGGTTAGCACTGTTGCAAACATCCGTGCACTTAAAAAATTTGCCATATGTCTTATAAGAACTAAGAAACAAGAATCACAGAAAATAGGTCGCCACTGTTTGAAAGAAAGCTTATCCCTGTTCTAATTATAGAACATGTTGGAGTTGAATGAAGCGATTTTGTCTGTAACCTTTCAGAAAATAAGTTGTAAGAGTTCAGATGATAGAGGACCATCTTGATAAGGGAAGATGTAGAATTTTATTCATTTCTGTAGATAGATTATATCTGGCCAGAAAGCTAACAGTGTAGATCCTTATCAGATGGTATGGATGTTCTGTCTGATCTGGATCTTAATTGTTTGCTCTCTGATCAGATATAACCTATCTACCTAACTCAGTTCACTTATGTGATATAAGTTTTAAATATGGTGTAATGGATGAATGCCAATGCAGTCAACAAATTAGCCAGTTTGTTTTATCCGTTTACTCCATATTATATGCATTTTTACGCAAGTGCGACTTCTGTAGATCCAGATCAGGTGGTAGTTTGTGCCATCTGGTCCGGATCTGCACTGGTCGCATTTGGTCAATAATAATGTAATAAATCAAAATGCTAACAGTGCAGATCCTGATCAGATGGATCAAATGTGCCAGCTGATCTAGATCTACACTTGTCATACAATGCCTTAAAGGAGTGTATATAGAAAGGGCATAACTCAAACACATAATGATCCAGCTCTAAACATGCCAATAATTGCCAATGCACCTAAAAGATTTGCCGGTTTGTCTTTAAGAACTTAGGAACAAGTATCACAGAAAATCGGTTGCCACTGTTTAAAAGAAAGCTTATCCCCTTTCTAGTTATAGAAAATGTTGGAGTTAAATGAAGCGATTCTGTCATGAAACCTTTCAGTAAATAAGTTGTAAGAGTTCCGATGATCGAGGACAAGGGAAGATATAGAATTTTATTGTTTCGCGAGAAATACCGCCATCTTTTATTGATACAAATGTATTTTTCTGAATTGAAAGGTCTAGGGCTAATGATATATTGAAATGTAGATAATATTTCGGTGAAAATGAAAGGTATATAAAATATTTGTTGCAGGCTGCTGTTTCTGCTGTGAATTCATTTGCAGTCAAACCCAGGGGTGCCAATAGCTGCTAAATCTTGAGGGTCATTTTGTCCACTTTTAAGGGATTCTCTCAATTAAAAGCCAAAAATACCCCTCCTTTAAGGAAAAATGACCCTTCAGCTAAAATCCTAGGTGTCAAATTAAGACTTTTTGGAAATATCAAGAGTCAAAGAGTCATCTCCCGGGTCAAATGGAACCCCTGTAACCTGTCCTTAAAGACCTCTCAGTGGAAAACCCTGAAGTGATTTTTAAAGGCAGGTGATCTGTGAATACAGGTTAATTTTTTCTTTAAATCAGTCATTGGGACAAATAAAAAATGGTCTTTATCCACAGGTTGTCCTTGTTCACAGGTGGTCTTAGCCACAAACATTTTCAAAGGGTACCAGTTTTTGTGTGGCCCTTTCGAAGAAATGGCCCCTACGAAGAAATGGCGATACATAGGGACATACATTTGTCGGTCCGTCCGTCACGAAAACTTAACGTTGGCTATAACTTTGCCATTTCTTAATATTTCTTTATCAAACTTTCAAATTATATTGCTTATGACAACACGCTCGAGATGATGCCAAATTCTCAAGGTCAAGGTCACATTTGATGGAGTTATGCCCCTTTTTGTACTTGGATTTTTACACGAAAACTTAACGTTGGCTATAACTTTGTCATTTCTAATATTTTTACATCAAACTTTGAAATTATATTGCTTATGACAACACGCTCATGATGATGCCAAATTTTTTGATGGAGTTTTGCCCTTTTTGTACTTTCATTTTTATTCCAACATAGCACCAGAAGGCGACACAAGTGTTCAACTGAACACCCATCTAGTCATGGTTTTCAAGGACAGACCAATTTACATCAAAACCACAATGAAATATAGAAATGAAATTTAATATATTAAAAAAAATTAAAACCCTGAATTCAGCAACCCACAGCAATATTCTCATATATAAATAAAATGTCCAAATAAAACATAGACTTTTTTGTTTTATTTTTATTCAAACTGTCTACAAATTGTTGGGACAATCCTTGCATATAATATTGTGTTTTTTGTTGTAAATAAAAATACCTAACACATTTTACGAAGGAAAGTTTCCGAATTGCTGCCATCTATAACAATGATTATTCCAAGATGAAAGTTCGATAAACTCTTGCATTGATTAGCTGTCAAGTTAAGACCAATTGCTTCGGTTGTGTATCTGCAAAAATAGCCTAAAAAAATGACAGAATATTTTGTTACCGCAATAAAGATGCAGAAGGATACCATCCTTGTAATATTAGTCTTTTCAACGCTTTAATAAAATTGTAGCTATTTATGTGACACGTTAAAATCAAACGGAGTGTTAGACTGTCAATATAAATACAGAAAACTGTTGGACGGACGTTTCTGTGAGAGAAGCAAGTTGTCAGAACTTTTTTATTTGAATTAATTTTGAAGTGATTTGCTAATTATTAAAATTGTAACAATTTATTGGACTCGTTAAAATCAAACGGAGTGTTAGACTGTCAATATAAATACAGAAAACTGTTGGACGAATGTTTCTGTGAGAAAAGAAAGTTGTTGGAACTTTTTATGTGAATTAATTTTTTAAGTTATTTGGTAATTTATTTAAACTGTAACAGTTTATTGGACTGGTTAAAATCAAAGGGAACATTAGACTGTCAATATAAATACAAAAAACTGTTGGACGAACGTTTCTGTGAGAGAAGAAAGTTGTCAGAACTTTTTATGTGAATTAATTTTGAAGTGATTTGGTATTTTATAAAAATTGAAACATAATTTATTGGACTTAAAATAATCAAAAGGAACGTTAGGCTGAGGATAGAAATACAGAAAATTGTTAGACTTACGTTTCTGTGACAGAAGGAAGTAGTCGTAACATTTAATTTGAATTAATTTTAAAGTGATTTGCTTATACACGGGATATGACTGCCATGCCGAAGTTGGACACCGGGAACCTTGATAATCAGTTTGACAGTTTAGAGGAACCATCTTCGTATAAAATGTAGAGTATTTTCAATTATTTGTTGTAGCCGTTGATTTAGTTATTTGACTAGAACATTTTTTTATGACAATGATTACAGTTTTAATTAAACGCTTTTAATTTAGACAAGTATATTTTAGAGTTCAACAACTTTAATTTGTTATAAGATTAAATGATTTTTTTAGTTTTTCTTACATGTTTAAACTAATGAATTAATTATTTACTCTTTACTCCATTGATGCACATTTTATCACATCAACGACAAGTGTAGATCCGGATCAGTCTCTACCATGTGATCAGCATCTACACTGTCCACTTTTTGATATAGGAATAACCATGCCGTTATTTTGAAGTTTGCGACGGTATACACAGATTTTAATGGTGGCAAATATTTTTTACGGCGAAGGCGCAGCCTGAGCCGTTAAAATGATTTAAGACCATTAAAATCTGTTTATACCGTCGCAAACTTCAAAATTACGGCATGGTTATTCCTATTCTAATGCTCTTCCACGTTTCGACGTTTCGGCCATAATGCCTTCTTCAGGATTGTTTGTCATAACAGGAAATGACGTCAACGTCAAACGACAGTAAACAAGGAATTTTACGGTCGCAAATTTTCGCCATCTGACCAATCAGATTGCTCGAAATTTATTTAGTGCGTTAGAATTAGAAATAACCTTATAAAACAAAATGCAAACAGTATAGATCCTGATCAGATGTGCGGTCTGATATATATCTAATCTTTTCACACTTGAGATACACCTGTATAAATGGAAGAAGTATTTAACTATATTTGGTGTTGTAAATATAAATTCCCCATCTAGTTTCATTAAGTTGATAAGTATTAAGCTCTCTAAAATGTTATTAGTGAAGTAGCATATCAAAAATTACTGCTCATTTGACTAATAACACCTCACTCTCACTCCCCGCCCACAAAGAAAAAGAGAAGAAGAATAACAGTCCATGAATATATACCTGTCAGAAATGCTTGATTTTATTTTATTATTTAAAAAAAATATAAATTAATATAATTTGAACATGTTTGAAGTAAAAAATAATATAATGTTATCAAAATGCGTAAAAAATATTGTCCATTTAGTTAGAAGAAAAGCCTTAAAAGGCATGTGTTAGCCATAGCATGCTCCTTATGTGACGAGCACCCTTAAACAGGGCTGCCAACAGCAAATTGTGAAAAAAGAGGAATATGCGCCGGGGGTCAAGGGGGCCGCGACAGGCCCCCTTGCCAGGTCCAGGGCGGTGCCCTGGTGGGGGACCAGGGGTGGAAGCTCCTGGTTTCTAGTTGTTTTGGTGGGCTTAGAACCCAATCTCCTGCAATGTTTTTTCCCATTGAGAGTATCTTAGTCTTCTATTTATTGATATCTACACTAATGAAAAATACTCTTACTGTACCAGTAATATTAATTCCTTTTAATCTCTGTCTAGAAAACAAGGTATATGTATGCATAACAAGTATGTGAACTTGTTAAAAAAAAAAGCTATTGTCTGAAAACAACATTTCTTTTTTGCAAAGTTTGCAGAGCGCCAGACCGGGAGAAGCAAATCGTCGCCGATAATAATAGATTTCATCGCCTTATTTACTTTTAAGTCCACTTTCACTTCTAACCACTTGAAATTAAATTTATTGACAACATCTTTGTCTATTTCTTTAATCCTTTCCGCATCTTTTGAAAAACAATTTCCATTTTATTATATTAATTTCTAATCTTCCGATTTAAGAGTGCACCATTTTTTTGTCAGGAGCGATACGATTGGTCGGGCGAAACACGTAGCGGGAAAGACTAAAGTCTTTCCAAAAGTCCGATCCGCGATCCCAGCCTGTTTGCGAGCCGTCTCTCTCTACCCCCACCACCCCGCGCGGAAAATTGGCAGCCCTGCCTTAAAGGTGTGTTTTCCTGTGGCACCATATGTGGCTAGCATGTTTAAAGGCTTCAAATGTTTTCTTGGTTTAGATTTATCACAGGACTGTGTAATAATGGCATCTCAATTTATGGGTCTTCTTGAAATCCTCGGAGAGATAAATTGATTGATAACCTTACAGTTTAGTTTTTATTCCTAGTTTCGGATTTCATATTAATCAAAATTAATGAAAGCCTCCTTCACACAGTCATCAATTTATTAGGCATGTGTCTGAATTAATTAAAGTCTTATTTAACATGAGGAAACTGAGGCAGCTTCTGTGTTGTTGTTGTTGTTGTTGTTGATGATGATGATGATGATGTTGTTGTTGTTGTTGTTGTTGCTGCTGCTGCTGATGCTGATGCTGCTGCTGTTGTTGGTGATGATGATGATGATGATGATGATGATGATGAAGATGAAGATGATGATGATGATGCTGATGTTTTTGTTGTTGTTGTTGTTGTTCAGGTAGAGCAAAATTAAATTCTTGGGGTGTAACTAAAATTTAGCAAAATTTACTACAAAGACACACATTAATTGCTAGGGTTTAATAGTGTAGATCAGGATCAGCCAGCACATCATGCAATCTTAACCCTTTCCATTATAGATACTCCTTTATTGCTAGGGCGAACAGTTTAGATCCAGATCAGCCGGCAGATCTGTGCCGTCTGATCAGGATCTAAACTGTTCGCTTTTTCTGTTTGGTTATTTCTGACCAAAATGCGACCAGTGCAGATCCTGATCAGACTTCACGGATGTGCCGGCTGATCTGGATCTACACTGGTCGCACATGCGTAAAAATGCGTATATATCAAGAAAATGGTTGATGAGAATCTTAGAACACTGTTGGCTCTAAGATTCATTAGGTTATATCTGACCAGTGCATCCCAGATCAGACCACACGGATGTGCCTGTTGATCTGGATTTACACTGGTCGCACACATGAAAAAATGTTCATATATGGAGGTAAGGGATCAAGACCACTTCAAATTAAGATAACCCATAATAAGACCTCTTAATGTTCCTTCAACCCTTTCCTTCATATATACGCATTTTTACGTATGTGGGACCAGTGTAGTGATCAGGATCTACACTGGTCGCATTTTGGTCAGAAATAACCTTACGAATCAAAAAGCGAACATTTTAGATCCTGATCAGATGGCACAGATGTGCTGGCTGATCAGGATCTAACCTGTTCGCCCATGCAATAATGTATCTATGGAGGAAAGGGTTAAAAAGTTTCTTAATGTATTCTACCCCAGAACTAAGACCACCCCACTAAAAAAGACCATACTTTGCACATATGTGATATACATATTTTATTCATTCATATGTTCATTCTATGAACACATATTTTATTCATACACTCATTCAATGAACATAAATAAATATCAGAAATACATAATTTCATAGTTTGAAATTGATTTTGATGACTAGTTGTTATAGAAAGAATTCAAATGAATTTTTTTTTTGTTATTCAAGAATCTTGTAAATGTAACCAAATGTATTCTTCTATGGAACTGGAGATAGAACTACATTATTACAGCTGGGTCTTTAAGTTTTATTATTGAATAATATAGTTAAGCTGTAAAATGTCAGTCTGCGGCTTTTAAAAAATCTCGATCAAGACAATGTGATTACTGTAAAAGTTCTTTTGAACACCCCCGGGTGCGCTACATTTTCTGAAAGGGGGTGCTTATTATTTATATTAATTTTTTTAATTCTAATATTAGATTCTAAAGGATATAAGATAATAAATATGGATTACCTGAAATTAATCCCTAATAAGTGACATCGTGGGTGTTTATTAGGGGAGGGGCGTTTAAAAGGAGTTTAACGGTATTTCAGTGATTTTATTTCATTTGTCCGGAAATTGTTTCTATAAAAAATATATGAGAAAATTTATTGTTCTATTTAATTATGCTCCATTATAAAATGTCATTATTCAAACAAAAATGGTTACTGTCATGGTTTTTGTAAAAAAAAACTAGAAAATTTCAGTTGTTAATAATTGACTTATATTACTTGTTTAAATTAAAAGAAGTTTTTGCTGTAAAATATTACTTAATTGGAATAGTTTGTGAATACTGAGAAAATGTAATGTTTAATATTTTCAAATGCAAGAACAGCTTCTGTACAGTATAATATAAAATGGATCTAATAAAGAGCAAGTAATATGGGGAGTTATGGCCCTTGTGCCCAGCACCTCTTTTCATAAAACTGTAGCTGGTAGACAGATATGGGTCCAATAGTCCCAGGCGGCGGTGTCCAGTAGTCTCCCAACTTTGACCTGAAACTTAATTTTGCCTATCACTTTAAATGTACTTGTCCTTTGCACTTCTCACTTCGAATATGTCATCAACATAAAAGAAATCGTTAAACCCTTTTTTTCATAATGATAAGGCTTTTATCGCATGGGGAACAGCTTAGATCCAGTTAACCCTTTCCTCCATATATACACATTTTTACCCTTGTGCCACCAGTGTAGATCCAGATCAGCCAGCAAATCCGTGCTGTCTGATCAGGATCTGCACTGGTAGCATTTAAGTCAGAAATAACCTAATGAATCAAAAAGCGAACAGTTTAGATCCTGATCAGACGGCACGGATGTGCAGGCTGATCTGGATCTTAACTCTTTGCCCTAGCAATTAAGGTGTGTCTATGAAGGAAAGGGTTATTAGCTGGAACATCTGTGCCATCTGATCAGACCGAAACTTTTTGATTTAGTAGGTTGAAGATCCAGATCAAATGTTACTGATATGGATCTTAACTGGTCACCCATGTGATAAAAGACCTACCGTATAGCGGGTTATTTCTGCGGTCATAAATTTCTGCGTTTTACCCTCAAAAATGGACGCAAAAATTTCTGCGTTTTTTATTTCTGCGTTTTCGGTTCCCATGAAGGATAAATTTCTGCGGTTCATATTGGGTAAGGTGTCGTAAGAATAACACGACTGTGATATATGTACACATACTATTTGTTTTTCACAGATATTTTATTCATGGGTAATACCTGTTACTCAAGTTATTTTATCAAAAAATAACAAAAAGATATTATCTATCCAATGAATAACAACTCTCAAACAACTATTCAACTGATTTGAATGTTTGAGTAAATGTCGCGTTTATACTATGCCTATATGATAAAATGAGATAATATTTTGCGATTTAAATTTCTGCTGGTTTTTTTTTTCTGCTGGACATATTTCTGCGATTTCATCCAAAGACCGCAGAAACGCAGAAATTTGGCACCCGCAGAAATTACCCGCTATACGGTATATTATATATATTAAGGTAAGGGTTTAAGCAGTGCACACACTTTTCTAGGCCCAGGGGCAAGCATTTTTCATTCCCAAATATTTACATTCCTATTGATTTCTTCGTTTAAAAAAATTCGGTTCATTTTGCATGAACCGCATTACCCGTAATGACGTCAGTAACGTCATGGCTGTTACTATTGAAAACTCCCACGTATTACTCCCCCTTTTCACTTATTACTAATTTTTGAAAGCGTTCGACTTAAGTTTATTTAAAGAAAAAAATGAATAAAATGTAAATATAAGTAATGATTCTTATTTTGGTGCGGTTCATGCAGATTGGACGTGCACGCGAGAGCTGGCAAATTTACCATAAAGCGCTAGCGCGCTTTATGGATTTGCCAGCTCTCGCGTGCACGTCCAATCTGCATGAACCGCACCAAAATAAGAATCATTCCTTAAATGAAGAAAGACTTACATAGCAACAACATGCATGACACGAATACAGTCAAACCTGTCTTTAGCAGCCACACATGGGAGTGACAAAAAGTGACTGCTGAAGACAAGTGGCTGTTAAAGACAGTAAAAAAATAGAACAAAATGTATGTATAGGTCATAGTTAAACTGGCTGTTTAAGACAGGTGGTTGCTATTTGCAGGTGGCTGCTAAGGCAGGTTTCACTGTAGTTACTGATCAATAAATTTTATTTTTTTGGACTACAATTTGCAACTGCCCCAATGTGCACTAGTCTGGCTTCCAAGCATTTGAAAAGCCGAGTTTACTTGTTAAAGCAGAAATAAATGCCTGACGACCACTGCAGATTCAATAAAAAGCCAATTAACTAAGAAATCAAATCATTGATTAGTGCACCAATTTAAAGCCTGATAGCTCCAGGATGATTAATGTCAATTTTCTAATCACCGTTGTAATCTAGTCTACCATAATGCTCGGCAAAGCAAGTATTTTATCGTCACGGAAACTGCACTTCTATTTTAGACATGGAACAAACCTTATATAATATTATTTGTAAAATGAAAAAGGTACATTCGGGCACTTGACGTCAATTCTTGAAATGACATTAGGTTGAGCAGACGACATTACTTTTATGCATTTGGTGGTAAAAATAAAATTGTGTTGTCAAAATGTGTAACAAAATTATTAGATAATTGTAAGAAATTTCCAAATGCAGTAACAGCTAAAATGTATAAAAATATGATATTTAATATTCTTTATTCCATGGATACAGGCTTAATTACATGGGCAAGTTTAATCTGGATCTACACTGTTCACTTCTAGATTTATCATATAATTTCTGACTGGTGTAGATTTAGATCAACTTGCATGGATGGCAGACTGATCAGAATCGCAGCTGTTTCCTTCTTGGTCAGAATAACCAAATGAATCAAACAAAGGATAGTGTAGATCTTGATCAAACGGCATGGATTTGCTGCCTTATCTGGATCTAATAAGCCATTTTCCATGGCAACTTTAAACAGACTTTTATAGCATGGGTGAACAGTGTAGATCCAGATCAGCTGGCACATCTGTGCCATCTGATCAGGATCTGCACTGTTCATTGTTTGATTTATTTGGTTATTTCTGACCAAAAAGTGACCAGTGCAGATCCTGATTAGATGGCACCAATGTTAATCTATGTTAATGGATCTACACTACTTACCCTAACTATAAAGGGGTATATATGGAGGAAAGGGTTAACCCTTTCCTGTATAGATACACCTTTATTGCTAGGGCGAACAATTTAGATCCAGATCAGCCGGCACATCTGTGCTGTCACTAAACTGTTTGCTTTTTTATTCATTAGCTGATTTCTGACTAAAATGCGACCAGTGCAGATCCTGATCAGATGGCACGGATTTGCCGGCTGATCTGGATCTACACTGGTCGCACATGCGTAAAAATGCGTATATATGGAAGAAAGGGTTAAACCACCCAAATGTACTGGCACAATGATGAACAGTAAATTATTGCTTCCACTGTTCTACCTCATGACAGCACATAATCTTTAAAAATGAGCAATATTGTGTTATATACTTTACTTTCAATGTAAGCAATGATTCTTGAAGTTGTTTCTGTTACATTCTTAGCAAAGGTGTGTGAAACTCATTAAAAGATGTAATAATCATGTTTAAAGGAAAAACCTGCACGAAGCTGTGATCACCAACGGTCCAAGTATATTAAGAATTGATTAGCTGTCAATTGAAGACCAATTATTTTATCTCAGAATAACAGAAAACAGTCAAAAACATAATGGAATTTTTATTTAGAATACAAATTTGTTTAGTGACTGCTAAATGAGATTTAAAAAAACAACAACAACACCTGTTGCTTATAAGTGCAGTTGTTTTTTGATTTTATTATTAATTGTTGGAATAAAGTCAGTGATTTTGGATTTTGAAAATAAATGAAATCAAGAAGGGATTTGAAATAAATGCTGATATAATAACATTCACCTAAAGAAGAGTGAAATAAACTTGAAATCATTGTGAAGGACTGAAGTTTGTCTCCATTTAAATTGGATTATGGATTAGACGTCTTTTGCAAAATTGGAATATAAGTTCCCGTGTACTAATTTTGGATGAATCTACCATTTTACAATGTGTTAATGAGAGAAGTTAGATAATAAGTGCTGTTCTGTTCTGTTAGGATGGCTTCAATGCTAAATACGGACGCCAGTAACCATGACAGCTATAAAGAGAATAGTATGTCCGTATATAAAACGTAAGATACTTTTTTTATCAGAAATCGAGTGATCCATACATTTCAATAATTGAAAACATAGATATTTTGTTGAGGAAGATTAGTTTCTTTATTTGTGAAGAAATGTTAAGAACATTTACCTGTGTAAGCTGATGAAGGCTTGGAATTGATTATTTTTCTTGCAAAAACCAACCTCATGAAAACAGACTGCTGCAAATATACTTGTTTACCATCAGAAATTACTTGTATTGAACCCTCAATAAACCAGATGATCCACTTACAAAAAATAATGGTTTACAAAGTCAAAGGTTAAGCTCACCACAAAGTACCTGCTGTTACAGTAAGTCTTACACAGAATGACAGGTTACAAGGTCAAAGGTTATTATCACCACAATAAATCAGCTGGTACACTTGCACTGAATGACTGGTTACAAGGTTAAAGGTAAAGGCCACCATATTATAAACCAGCTGGTGAACTTGCACAGAATGACTTGTCACAAGATCAAAGGTTAAGGTCACCAAAAAAAACCAGCTGGTAAACTTGCACAAAATTTCAATGTCAAAGGTTAAGGTCGCCACTATAAAGCAGCTGATCCACATACAGAGGATGACATATTACAAGGTGAAAGGTTAAGGTTAAAGTGAAGGTCATCACAATAACCAGCTGATTTACTGACAATGTGGTCAAAGTTAATGTCACCGCAATATCACTTTGAATCCCTCACATTTTAACAAATAATCATTAATATTCACAGAAAGTTGTCTGTTCCTGTGGAGATTGTGGAAGTATTGTTTTGTGGCCAGCAACTTAGAGGTGAAGGTCAGACTGGTCACAAAATAATTGGTGTAGATCTTGATTAAACTGGAAAAAAAAACATGCACATGTCAAGTTTTTCAATAATTGTTCTCCCCCACCCTACCCTCCCCATGCTTACTGTTTTACAACGTCTGTTTACATAACTACGCACATTGTTGTCTGCATAACTTTAAATCATTTCCAGGAATGACATTTATTTCCAAAAGATGGACATATTTTTACCAAGCTTAACACAGAATATGTAAATAACCATTCCAAATTTCTTCAATATCTACAAAATTGACAGCTTTTATGGTTTTGATATCCAAGACTGAAGTTAGGGATCAGAGATTTCTTGTATAATGGGATTGAAGATTTCTTATAACATGAGAGCAAGGATGGTTTGATCATTAAATTGAAAGCTTACTTTTGTTTTTCTGTGAAATACAATATAACAAATATTTGTTTATTACATGTCTATAATTAAACCTGTTGGGTTTTTTTGTGAAATACACCATTACAAATATTTGTGTATAACATATCTGTAATACAACCAGTTGGTGAAGTACAACCTTTTTCTATTGACTGGTTGCATTTATTCAGCATTTACATTTGTTCACCTGTTAGCAAACATTGCCAAACAGTAGCAGGGCTTTTTTTCCTTCTTTATTAGGGGCAATTTATGGGCGTCTTCCCCTCAGAACATTTCTTTAAAATCATGCAGTTTTCCCCAAAAAGTAACTACATCAGGTTTTTTCATTCCCCTTTCGACAAAAAGTAACGCTTTTTCCCCAAAATTATAGGGCATGGGCCCCTTCCCCTGGCAGTAAATAAGCCCTGAGTAGCCAACAACTTTTCTTGCATATACCGGATAAGTATTTCCACTTGATTTATCAGGGAAAGAAAATCTTATCTTTTCCCAAAGGAAAAAGATACCGTTCACTTGCTACATGAGTGACGTCATATCTTCAAGTATCTGACGTAATATATTCAAGTTAGTGACGTCATTAAGAAAATAAGGTTTGCTTTAACATCAATTTTTAGCGTATGGAAACACAATTCAGTATGTATACATATCCACAAATGTTATGAACAGTAAAAGGTATGCAAGAAAAAGTATCTTGCATAAGATATTGAATTGAGTGGTGAAGATAGAAAAATCTGTCACCTCGGGTGAACTGTTTTGGCGGGAACTCGGCAAAACCTCATTCCTGCTTGAACAGTTCACCCTTGGTGACACATTTTTCCATCTTCACCTCAACACCTCACCTTCACACGAGCAAGATACTTTTAATCTAAGTGATCAAAAAAGACCTAAAATATGGTAAGGTAGCATAACTTGTAAAAATAAGGAGAAAACAATTTGTTTATAATGACTTCACAACAGCATAACAATAGTGGAAGCCTTGTTGTTGCAAAAACAGTTTTGCCTTGACAGATTATAAGCATCTTCATCACACACTCGTGCAAGATACTTATATTCTAGCTGAAAACAGAAATAAAAGAAAAATAAAAAAGTAAGAAGAGCCATGCCTAGCAAAAATGTGACTTCTAGAAACTTAAATAATTCTGTAAATAACTCCATAAGATGACATCGATAAGCGTGAATTTCAAGGTAAATAATTCAAAAATCAAGGTGAATCCTTGATAAAATTATATAACTTTGATAAAGAAATGGTTAATCATTGTTTGTTCATTCAAAAAATAGTATCATCAAACAAAAAATGTCAAAATTTTCATTCAAGATTCGTTTTCGTATCACATGGCTCATAAAATTTGTATAAAAAAACAGTCTTTAGTTGCAGTTTCTGATGTAACATTCCATAAAGTTGTTTTCAGAAGATAACAATGTATTTTGAGATTGTTTTTATTTCCTGTTTTAATGCAGGCAGAAAATCAGAAAATGAAATATGCGTTGGCAATAACAGGAAAATATTACATTTAATAAGGCTATAAAATCTTAAAATATATCTGCAGGAAGTGTCCATGACTGTTAGGCCACTGTTCGTTGATTTTTCGTTTCTCAGATCCCGCTGACTCTAATTTCTGCTAAAATGGAAAAAAAAAAAATTGAAAATGACCAAAGAAAGACAAATTTTCCCGAACCTTTTAGCATTGACTGTTTCACTGCGCATGTCTGTACTTTCAGCAGACAGCGACAGTCGTTTATTTTCTGATAACGACGGAGAAAGAGTCTATTTTAGCGATTGTCCTCAAAATTTAGTGCAGTTAAACCTCCGAAAATATCCTATTATCACGACTCGATATTTTTTCAAGCACAAAACCAAGATGGTGCCGTGCCGTCTGATCAGGATCTACACTGGTCGCATTTTGGTCAGAAATAACCTAATGAATCAAAAAGCGAACAGTTTAGATCCTGATCAGATGGCACGGATGTGCCGGCTGATCTGGATCTAAACTGTTCGCCCTAGCAATAAAGGTGTATCAATACAAGAGAGGGCCCTTTACTCCATATCTACACAGTTTAGAACATGCGCACTGTTTGCTTTTTGCTCAGAAATAACATAATAAATCAAAAGTAAACAGTGCAGATCCTGGTCAAAAGGCATTGATGTACCAACTGAACTAGGTATAATACACTGTTAGCCCATGCTATAACAGATGATATATGTGGAGGAAAGGATTAATCAGCAGTATACAATTATTTCATATGTGATTTGGGAACAGTTAATCTGTTGGCCCGAGATAGAGGGGATAGCGTTTTGAACTGTTGCCCGAGGTCGTAGGCACCGACACTGAGGGACAACTGTTTGACTGTTCCCAGATCACATATGAAATAACTGTTTTATTACCTGATCAATTCAATGGGGGAATCCTCTATGACTGCGAGTGCGCGAGGGAAACAGTCGAAACTATTGACCGGTAAACAGTTCACTCAACAAAGGGGGGGAATCCTCTATTACGTCAGAGCACGCGAGGGTAACATTTGAAACTATTGACCGGTCAACAGCTCGCGAACGTGGAAGTTTTAAGAATTTCAGAAAACAGTAAGAAATACCAAATACATTTATATAAGGTATCAGGTAATAATTTGCATTATTACCTGATACCTTATATAAATGAAATTTGGTAGTTTTGACTGTTTTCTGAAATTCTAAAAAAGTCCATGTTTGCAAACTGTTGACCGGTCAATAGTTTCGACTGTTTCCCTTGTGTGCTCTGACATCATGATGTCATGTGGAACAGTAAAGAAAAAAATCGACTCCAATGCTTATTTCTCCATAAATAAAACGTGGTGAAGTATTTAAACAAATTAAAATTTTGTCAGCAAAATGACAGTCTCCTTAAGTTTTTTTTTTATGAAATAACAGAGAAAAACAATATGAAATCCTACTGACATACAAAATGTTGACAGTGTGACAGTTACAAGATTGTTAAATTAAAAAAGTTTAATTAAAAACATATTTGCAAAATTATTTTCTTGTTCCTTTTTTAGCTCACCTGAGCTGGCTCAGGGTGAGCTATTAGGATCGATGAATGTCCGTCGTCCGTCGTCCGTCGTCCGTCCGTCGTCCGTCCACACTTAGTTCGTTAACACTCTAGCGGTCACATTTTTGCTCCGATTGTCATGAAACTTGGTTTGGATGTTTGTCCCAATGATTTCTCGGACGAGTTCGAATATGGGTCATCTGGGTCCAAAAACTAGGTCACTGTTACTAAAAATAGAATTTTCTTGTTAACACTCTAGGGGTCACATTTTTACTCTGATTGTCATGAAACTTGGTCAGGATGTTTGTCCTAATGATTTCTTGGACAAGTTCGGTTATGGGTCATCTGGGTCCAAAAACTAGGTCAGTGTTACTAAAAATAGAATTTTCTTGTTAACACTCTAGCAGTCACATTTTTGCTCCGATTGTCATGAAACTTGGTCAGGATGTTTGTCCCAATGATTTCTCGGACGAGTTCGAATATGGGTCATCTGAGTCCAAAAACTAGGTCACTGTTACTAAAAATAGAATTTTCTTGTTAACACTCTAGCGGTCACATTTTTGCTCCGATTGTCATGAAACTTGGTCAGGATGTTTGTCCCAATGATATCTCGGACGACTTCGAATATGGGTCATCTGAGTCTAAAAACTAGGTCACTGTTACTAAAAATAGAATTTTCTTGTTAACACTCTAGCGATCACTTTTTTGCTGCGATTGTCATGAAACTTGGTCAGGATGTTTGTCCCAATGATTTCTCGGACGAGTTCGAATATGGGTCATCTGGGTCCAAAAACTAGGTCACTGTTACTAAAAATAGAATTATATTATAAACACTCTAGCGGTCACATTTTTGCTCCGATAGTCAAGAAACTTGGTCAGGATGTTTGTCCCAATGATTTCTCGGACGAGTTTGAATATGTGTCATCTGGGTCCAAAAACTAGGTCACTTTTGCTAAAAATAGAATTTTCTTGTTAACACTCCAGCGGTCACAATTTTGCTCTGATTGTCATGAAACTTGGTCAGGATGTTTGTCCTAATGATTTCTCAGACGAGTTCGAATATGGGTCAACTGGGTCCAAAAACTAGGTCACTGTTACTAAAAATAGAATTTTCTTGTTAACACTCTAGCTGTCACATTTTTGCTCCGATTGTCATGAAACTTGGTCAGGATGTTTGTCCCAATGATTTCTCGGACGAGTTCGAATATGGGTCATCTGGGTCCAAAAACTAGGTCACTGTTACTAAAAATAGAATTTTCTTGTTAACACTCTAGCGGTCACATTTTTGCCTCGATTGCCATGAAACTTGGTCAGGATGTTTGTCCCAATGATTTCTCGGACGAGTTCGAATATGGGTAATCTGGGTCCAAAAACTAGGTTACTGTTACTAAAAATAGAATTTTCTTGTTAATACTCTAGCGGTCACATTTTTGGTCCGATTGTCATGAAACTTGGTCAGGATGTTTGTCCCGATGATTTCTCGGACGAGTTCGAATATGGGTCATCTGGGTCCAAAAACTAGGTCACTGTTACTAAAAATAGAATTATCTTGTTAACACTCTAGCGGTCACATTTTTGCTCCGATCGTCATGAAACTTGGTCAGGATGTTTGTCCCAATGATTTCTCGGACGACTTCAAATATGGGTCAACTGGGTCCAAAAACTAGGTCACTGTTACTAAAAATAGAATTTTCTTGTTAACACTCTAGCGGTCACATTTTTGCTCCGATAGTCATGAAACTTGGTCAGGATGTTTGTCCCAATGATTTCTCGGACGAGTTCGAATATGGGTCATCTGGGTCCAAAAACAAGGTCACTGTTGCTAAAAATAGAATTTTCTTGTTAACACTCTAGAGGTCACAATTTTGCTCTGATTGTCATGAAACTTGGTCAGGATGTTTGTCCTATTGATTTCTCAGACGAGTTCGAATATGGGTCATCTGGGTCCAAAAACTAGGTCACAGTTACTAAAAATAGAATTTTCTTGTTAACACCCTTGCGGTCACATTTTTGGTCCAATTGTCATGAAACTTGGTCAGGATGTTTGTCCCAATGATTTCTCGGACGAGTTCGAAAATGGGTCATCTGGGTCCAAAAACTAGGTCACTGTTACTAAAAATAGAATTATCTTGTTAACACTCTAGCGGTCACATTTTTGCTCCGATCGTCATGAAACTTGGTCAGGATGTTTGTCCCAATGATTTCTCGGACGACTTCAAATATGGGTCAACTGGGTCCAAAAACTAGGTCACTGTTACTAAAAATATAATTTTCTTGTTAACACTCTAGCGGTCACATTTTTGCTCCGATAGTCATGAAACTTGGTCAGGATGTTTGTCCCAATGATTTCTCGGACGAGTTCGAATATGGGTCATCTGGGTCCAAAAACAAGGTCACTGTTGCTAAAAATAGAATTTTCTTGTTAACACTCTAGAGGTCACAATTTTGCTCTGATTGTCATGAAACTTGGTCAGGATGTTTGTCCTATTGATTTCTCAGACGAGTTCGAATATGGGTCATCTGGGTCCTAAAACTAGGTCACAGTTACTAAAAATAGAATTTTCTTGTTAACACTCTAGCGGTCACATTTTTGCTCCGATCGTCATGAAACTTGGTCAGGATGTTTGTCTCAATGCTTTCTCGGACGAGTTCGAATATGGGTAATTTGGGTCCAAAATCTAGGTCACTGTTACTGAAAATAGAATTTTCTTGTTAACACTCTAGCAGTCACATTTTTGCTCTGATTGTCATGAAACTTGGTCAGGATGTTTGTCCCAATGATATCTCGGACGAGTTCGAATATGGGTCATCTAAGTCCAAAAACTAGGTCACTGTTACTAAAAATAAAATTTTCTTGTTAACACTCTAGCGATCACATTTTTGCTCCGATTGTCATGAAACTTGGTCAGGGTGTTTGTCCCAATGATTTCTTGGATGAGTTCGAATATGGGTCCAAAAACTAGGTCACTATTACTAAAAATAGAATTTTCTTGTTAATACTGTAGCGGTCACATTTTTGCCTTGATTGTCATGAAACATGGTCAGGGTGTTTGTCCCAATGATTTCTTGGAATAGTTCGAATATGGGTCATCTGGGTCCAAAAACTAGGTCACTGTTACTTAAAATAGAATTTTCTTGTTAACACTCTAGCAGTCACATTTTTGCTCCGATTGTCATGAAACTTGGTCAGGATGTTTGTCCCAATGATTTTTCGGATGAGTTCGAATATGGGTCATCTCAGGGTCTTGGTCACTGTTACTAATAAGAACTTTGTTGTACTCAGGTGAGCGATAAAGGGCCATCATGGCCCTCTTGTTTATCTGTAAGTACTGTTAAAGCAGTAATTGATCAGGTAATAAAACAGTTATTTCATATTTGATTTGGGAACAGTCAAACGGTTGTCCCTTGATGTCGGGGATAGTGTTTTGAACAGTTCAAAACACTATCCCCTCCACCTCGGGCCAACATTTTGACTGTTCCCAAATCACATATGAAATTAATACCGGTAACTGTATAATAATCCCCAAGATCATTTCTTTCAAAGTTCACTATAGACTTAAAAAAATGTATGGTAGACAGAATCATCCAATTTTGTCTATTAATTTTTCGATAATTGATTAGATTGTGACATTTCTTTTTGCATATTTGCTAATTATAGCACTTTTACAGCGCCTCATTTTCTCCACAAAAAAGCCTGCTTGAGTGACTGCGACTGGAAATCTCTGTGAGGGCAATGAATAGATTCTAACATGATGATAAATGAGCAGATATGTGCATGATTTGTGGGAAATTTATTGAAAAATAGTCCCAAGTTCTGTAGTGTCTCTTTATAAAGAGAAATACAGGCTTAAAATGAATTGTTTTCCGGTATTGATAAGAACCGTATTCAATATAATTAATGCACTAGCCTAAAATTGATGCTTTCTTGGCAATTTCTGAGAAATTTAAACTTGTTGCTTATTGTCACCACATGAAATGATATTTTTAAAATGCTGTTGTCACTTTCAGTTACCCCACCTATTACTCACTGAAAATGTAATCAAGATGCATGAAACTAATGACTTAGTAGAACCATTATGAACAACTCATTGAGTTCTGCAGTGGACTGGAAAATCACAGAAAGAAGTGTTGTTAATATGCGACCAGTATAAATCCAGATCAGCTCACATCATGTCTGTGCTTTGTTTGCTGTTTGATTTGTTTGGTTATTTCTGACCTAAAAGCGAACAGTAAAGATCCATATCAGTTGAAACAAAAATGCCAGCTAATCTGGATCTACAATAGTTACACATGCGTAAAAATGTATTTTGTAGAGTAAAGGATTAATAGAGTAGTTTCTCTGTAAATGATTAATGGTCCTCCATATATCGAACCCGTCAGTTTTCTTTCACCAGATTCTCTGAAGTTTTACAATACCTTCACAGATTTCGGTACATGCAATGTTATCTTGTTTTACCTGATATTTCCAGATTGATCTCTGATTACATGTTGTACAATGTGCCACTATTCTCCTTAGAAAAAAAGTATACGTAGATGTGCATGGAATCTGGTAACAAGGAAAGCTTCCATGTGGTTTCTTGTTACATGTTGTACAATATTCCTCTATTCTTCTTAGAAAAAAAGTAGATGCACCAGTAACAAGGAAATCTTTTATTAGCCATCTGCAGGGTTATTAATTTGCCATGTTTGCTTGAGAGTAGGTTTTAGCTTCCTTGTACTGTTTACACTCTAATGGTAAATAGCTCACCTGGTCCAACAATCCATCAGACAGAAACTATTAAGTAGTTGTTTAGGCCTTAAAGCGGCATTTCTTCAATTTAACCCGCTCTTGTATGAAATATTACATGTATTAGGAACTATAGGCACAAATTTGCAGCATTAGTTCGGGCTAATAAAATTTTAATTTACTAAAATAGAATTTACTAATTACACAGAAATCGAGATCGCACATAAAGTTGTCGCTTCTTCAAAAATAGATGCTAAATATAACTCCATTATATTTAGATTCTTAAAAGTTTGTTAACTATAATTTAACATTATCATTGAAAATCCCGTCTATAAGAAAGAATTCGATCAGACCTTTTGTGTTCTGTTAGAGAGTTTATATATTGGAGTCTATATGGACAAATATGATTTTTCAATATTATATTCTTACTTAAGTTTAGGGCTGGGGCTTTAACACTTTCCTTCATAGATACACCATTAATGCATGGGCAAACAGTTTAGATCCAGATCAGCCGGCATATCAGGATTTGGACTGGTGGCATTTCGGTCAGAAATAACCTAACGAATAAAACAGAGAACAGCCAGATCCTGATCAGATGGCACGGATGTGCCGGTTGATCTAGATCTACACTGATCACCCACACAGTTAAGGTGTGTCTATGGAGGAAAGGGTAAAACTGTCATGATCTGATCAATTACTCCACTGTTTGCTTGTAGATTCATAAGATTATTTCTGACAGTATGCAGCCAGTACAGATCTAGATCAGACAGTGCAGATCTAGATCAGACAGTGCAGATCTAGATCGGACAGTGCACAGATGTGCTGGCTGATCTGGATCTACACTGGTCGCACACGCCTAAAAAGGCATATATATGGAGTAAAGGGTTTGATAAAGGATGTTGCAACATTAAATACTGCTCACAAAAGTTAACAACTGGTTCTGTTTTCAATTTGGGTACCAGCTGTTTTCTGGGTGAGGTGAGCAAAAGTATACTGAAGAGCTTTCCAGATTTCAGCAGGCCTGTATTATTATTTCAAAGCCTCTTAAGATTAGACAAAATTAACAAGTGCACTCAAGTGTTCATTTGGTTTTGAGGATTCATTTAATGAACTGTGTTGGATTATTAATAAAATAATTAATTTGTTCTCAATCATAAGTGATCAAATTTGAAGATTAATTGAAAACTTTTAAAACTCAATTGATACAACATTTATCACATTATCAAAAAGATCATTTTGCATATCTGCGCATTCTGATCATCGCTTCTAGATTCATTACCGTCATTTTCTGAATATAAGCCGCACTTTTTTCCCTGAATTCGTAGGTAAAAAGTTGGGTGTGCGGCTTATACACAGAGGTTTGGCTGCTTATACATTTTGTTAAGTCATTTTTATCTGTTTCATCAGGTTTGGCTGTGGTGCGGCTTATACATAAGTGCGGCTTATAATCGAACAATGACGGTAGGTTGTATTTGACCTAGAAGCATACAGTGTAGATCGAGATCAGATGGCACGAATGTGCAGGCTGATAATTGACACTCTTTTCCCATGTGATAAAATGTGAATACCTGAAGTAAAAGGGTTATAACTACCAAAAAACATGATTTAGTTTTATGTAAGCTGTTAAATTTTGTTGTCGTGTCCTATTTTTTCTAGTCTTGTCTTTTGTCCTTTCTTTCTTTCTTTCTTTCTGTCTTTCTGTCTTTCTTTCTTTCTTTCTTTCTTTCTTTCTTTCTTTCTTTCTTTCTTTCTTTCTTTCTTTCTTTCTTTCTTTCTTTTAAATAAATTTTGTCATAGAAATGCTGGTTGCATTTCATGGAATTCTATCCTCTTCATTGTTGCTGTTGAAATCAGGTGGTTATTAAAGCAGGTTCAACTCTATTTTCCCAACAGCTGTAAAAAAACTATAATTCTTCTACAAATGTATTTTTGTTTAGTGCTTGCAGTATTGTCTAAATAGTTGGAAAATTTGTTTCTATAAATCAGTACTTGTGCATCTTTTAAATGATTTACCCTTGGTTAAAATTGTATTTTGTCAAACATAATTGCAGTATTTTTGAAAAAGTTTGGACTATGTTCCTATAAATCAATACTTATGCATCATTAAATGATTAACTGGTTGATGAAATTGTATTTTTGTCAAACATAATTGCAGTATTTTTGAAATTGTTGGGAAATTTATTTCTGTAAATCGGTATTTATAGATATCAAATGATTTACCTAGTAGGTCAACTGATTTTTAGCTCGACTATTCGAAGAATAGGGGAGCTATCCTACTCACCCCGGTGTCGGCGTCGGCGTCGGCGTCGGCGGCTCCGTCCGTTAAACAAAATATGCACTTTGGTCCATAACTTAAAAACTACTTATGATATCAACTTCAAACTTGAAATATATATTCACCATCAAATTCTACATCATTACCAACAAGACCCATAACTCTGCTACAAATATTTTTTAAGTTATGCCCCTTTTTCACTTAAATTTTGCGTTAAGGAAAATATGCACTTTGGTCCATAACTTATAAACTACTGGAGATATCAACTTGAAATTTGGAATATATATTCACCATCAAATTCTACATCATTACCAACAAGACCCATAACTCTGCTGTCAATATATTTCAAGTTATGCCCCTTTTTTCTTATATTTTGTGTTAAGCAAAATATGCATTTTGCCCATAACTTCAAAACTACTTGAGATATTGCCTTGAAACTTGAAATATATTTTCACCATCAAAATCTACATCATAACCAACAAGACCCATAACCCTGCTTTCAATATTTTTCAAATTATGCCCCTTTTCCACTTACATTTTGTGTTAAGCAAAATATACACTTGGCCCTTAACTTCATTATTAATGGAGGGATTTCAAAATAACTTGGCACAAATGTTCACCATGACAAGGCGGTGTGTCGCGTACAATACCTTGCCTGTAGGTCGAAGGTCAAGGTCACTGTTACAAAAAATAGAATTTTCTTTTCCGGGCTGTAACTTTGTTATGAATGGAGGGATTTCAATATAACTTGACACAAATGTTCACAATGACAAGGCTGTGTGTCCGCACAATACCCATGGCTGTAGATCCAAGGTCAAGGTGACTGTTACTAAAAATAGAATTTTCTTGTCCAGGCTGTAACTTTGTTTTGAATGGAGGGATTTCGAAATAACTTGACACAAATGTTCACTATGACAGGATGGTGTGTCGCGTACCATGCCCATGCCTGTAGGTCAAAGGTCAAGGTCAATCTTACAAAAAATAGAATTCTCTTGTCCGTGCTGTTACTTTGTTATGAATGGAGGGATTTCAAAATAACTTTGCACAAACGTTCACTATGACAAGGCAGTGTGTCCACACAATACCCAAGCCTGAAGGTCCAGGTCACTGTTACTTAAAACAGAATTTTCTTGTCCGGGATGTAACTTCATTATAAATGGACGGATTTCAAAATAACTTGGCACAATTGTTCACAATGACAGGGTGTTGTATCCCATACCATGACCATGCCTGTAGGTCAAGGCCACTGTTACTAAAAATAGAATTCTCTTGTCCGGGCTGTAACTTCGTTAGGAATAGAGTGATTTCAAAATAACTTGACACAAATGGTCATCATGACAAGTTGGTGTGTCCCGTACCATGCCCATGCCTGTAGGTCCAAGGTCACTGCTACTAAAATAGAATTTTCTTGTCAGGGTTTTAAATACATTAGGAATATAGTAACTTGCCAGAAATGTTCACCATGACAAGCTGGTGAGTCGTGTACCATTTCCATGCCTTTAGGTCAGTTCTTTTCTGTAACATTACTGAAGTGATTGATAATTGACTAAAAGTAAATATCTCTAATAAAAAAATTTCTAACAAGTTTTCTAACAACTTCAGAAATATTTCATAGTTATTCCCCTTTTCAGTTTAATATTTATGGTACATTAAGAAATTATTTCTGTTATTTGAAATGAATTTTTCCCTTACCATTCACTTGTTAATATTTGTTAATATTTTTACTGATTGCACATGAATGTATGGCCATACTTGTTACTGTTTTAATCTTCAAATTGCATTTGTTTCAAATGATTCGAATAGTCGAGCATGCTGTCTCCTCTGACAGCTCTTGTTTATGCCCCTGTAACATAGTGGGAGACACATAGTGTTGTTGTCATCTGTCACATACGCGTCAGCTCCTCATTGACTATCACGTGGATTTCTTTCAAACTTGCACAGGTGATCAGTCAGGATGTGAAAATGATAGTAAATAAAAGATTTTCCTGCGACCATTTTTACCAGAGTTATGGCCCATTGTTACAAATGTTATTGTAGCAGTGGGGTCATCAGTGTCCGAGGATACATTCTAGTTATACAGTGGAATTGCGATAACTCGAAACGCGATAATTCGTAATGAAGGTTTAACTCGAAGTCGACCGCCGGGCCCATCAAGTCCCTTGAATAAGAGATAAGCACAAATTGATCGCGATAACTAGAAGTACTTGTATTGACACGATTTTTCACACTTCCCGCGTGAATGTTCGGAGTCTTTTGTTTATTGCCAACATGTCAAAAAGAGTTGTAAGTGGCATGTCATTGTAGTGATATGTTTGTGAAGCAAACAATTAGAGTGATTTGCCTCAAATTAGTGTCAAACAAACATTTGGAGTTGTTAATTTTCATTTCTATAAAACGACTTTTCATTAATGTATCAATGAGCAAAGAACAGTTTGCATATGGCATAACAAAAAATAATAAAATTATTAATATCATTTTTTTCTAGTGAAGGACCCGGGAAACTGGGAGGATACCTGGATAGGAAAACAACATTTTCTATTCCGAGTAATGTTTCATGTTCGTACAATGATATTTGTTAAAATTTATGAAAATGTTGTTTCTTCATCAATCTTGTTAATACAATCACGTAAATAAAACCGAGTAATAAAATTATTAATAAAAACATCATTATAATCTTGTTTTAATTGAGCAAACTTGACAATAAACATTTGTTATGTACGTCTCGTATGGTACCGTAATAATTGCACAGTTAGTTTCTTAAACTTGAATGATATTATGAAATAGTCAAAGTCGCGATAACTCGAAGTTCGCGATAATTTGAAGTAAAGCATCGGTTCCTTGGGACTTCGAGTTATCGCAATTTGACTGTATATAATCTCAACCACGAAGTCAATTAGTGTTTATGATTAAGCATATTGAAAATTAAATTGTTAGCGAACAGTGCCTCACAAGAACAATTTTATTTTGTGAATGCTCATTAAACCTTTCTTCCATAGATACACCTTTATTGCGTGGGTGAACAGTTTAGATCTAGATCAGCCAGCACATCCATGCTGTCTGATCAGGATCTAAACTGTTCGCTTTTTGATTTGTTGGGTTATTTCTGACCAAAATGCGACCAGTGCAGATCCTGATCATCCATGCTGGATGTGCCGGCTGATCTGGATCTACACTGGTCACACATGCATAAAAATATGTATATATATGAAGGAAAGGGTTAATAACCACTAACATGCTCATAATTTTCATTAAATTGATAACAACAATGTTGTGATTTAATCATTTGAAAAAAATATTGCTTTTATTATCGCTTATATTATTCAAATTTGTGAATTGACCTTAAAGCAGAACAAATCGTCATATCAAATAAATTTTTTTTGCTCCCTTCAAATATTTGTTTCCAGGCATTATTTGTTTTCAGCAAATGAAATTGATAAAGTGCACTTTAAATTTATTGGATATGTTTGCAACAAGTGAAATATTTCTGAAGTCTAAAGTTTCCTACAAATTAACATTTGAATGAAGTATATGGTGTTAACCCTTGACTCCATAATAAATACAGCTTTATTGTGTTGATGATCATTGTAGATCCAGATCAGCCGGCACATACATGTGATCTGATCCAGATCTAAAATGGTCATATTTAGATTTATTAAGTTAATTCTGACCAAGAGGCGAACAGTGCAGATCCAGATCTGATGGCGCAGATGTGCTGGCAGATCTGGATCTACACTGATGGCACATGCCTTAAATTTTCTTATTTATGGAGTAAAGTGCTAAAGTTGGCAAATATTTTTGAAATACTTCAAAACCAATTAAATGAGTTTTACCCTTTCCTCCATATATACGCATTTTTAAGCATGTGCAACCATTGTGGATCCAGATCAGCTGGCACATCCATGCCGTCTGATCAGGATCTGCACTGGTTGCGATTTGTCAGAAATAACCTGGTAACAAATCAAAAAATGAACAGTTAGATCCTGATCAGACAGCACGGATGTGCCAGCTGATCTGGATATTAACTGTTCGCCCATTTAATAAAGGTGTATCTATGGAGGAAAGGGTTAAATTATTGTCACTGCAATATGTGCATATTCATAATCAAGTCAGATATTTCAAACTTGTATTTACAGAAACCACCATAAAAATATAGGTATAAACAATAAGAAATGTTTTGACATTCCTGGCTGCCACTTCTCTTGCAAATTATTTACACTTGAAGTGATGGGAATTTGCATAATTTTCTGGAATCAAATAGTGCATGAATAGGTTTATAAAACTTTTTGATTTAAAAACAAAAAACCCAATAGAATGGTATAACTGTTTATGGATACAAATGATAACCGAAAATGGTCTTAAGGCAGATGGGCAAGTTAAATATTTTCTATGTGATTAGTACTTAACAAAAGAATTTAATGGCGATATCATATTTGTAGAACGTTTTGATAACAAACCATATTTAAGGATTGAATGGATATTTTATTGTGTTCATCAGGGTACGGAAAACATTTGGGCAGTTATATGTGTGAAATGGTAAACTACCCAAATGTTTTTCATATCTTGATGAACACAACAAAAAATTGATTTAATTCTTAAATTTAGACTCCTAGATATTCTCAATTCTTAACAAAATATGGAGGAAAATTTGTGATATCACATACTTTTGAATGGCTGTTGGAACTGCCACATTGATGACAAAGTGAATGACAGCACACTTTTGCAACACCTCATTTTACTGTAAAATGTGCATGCTCGACAATGTCTATAGAAAAAACATTGTGCACAGTTCAAAGGTTTTTGTGAGGCTTTTGTTGTAGGCGTGCCCAGATGCAATTGAAAATAGTCTGAGGTGCATGATGAGTATAAATATTTAAACTTGTCTATCATGTGACTGTTTAATTATCGATAACATACTATACAGGTGACAATATTATTTGAAGATCTTATAAAAAAAAACAACCCAGGGGACAAAATTTCGTAATTTTTTCTGATCTTGTTTGGTTGTTGGCTGATATCTCTCTGTACTTTTCATTCCTGATTAGAAAATTAATAATTAATGTTCTTATCTCTTATTATAGTAAATGTAGCTATGATTTTTTTATGAGACTCTGAGATGCAAGCAGTAATTTTGGCAAATTTGCTAGGTGTAGGAGGCACTTGCATGTAAGCAGGGATATTTACACTTCAACTTCATCCTCTACGATGAAGTCTTATTCATCTAATGAATCATAATTGGACGTATTACTTTAAAAGTCATGGCTACAGTAGAGCTGTTCACAATTTATTGGATGTTGCACAATGTTTTGACGTGTGACGTCGCCATGCACGCACGTTTTGCCACGAGTTGCTGCGAAAAAGCGTGCGCTCATTCACTTTTGTTGTCAACGTAGCTGTTCCAACAGCCATTCGAAAAAGCTGTAATATCACGAATTCTTCTAGTTATTTCTGTATTAATGAGATTATTAATAAGTGTAAGTATAAGGCTTAAGGGGTGGATTCAGAGGGGGTTTCAGTGGGGTTCTTATATCCCCTATAATGATAAGCACTATTTAGTTTTCATGGGGATTTTGACTAGAAAGTAATAGACAGTGTTAGAATAGTTACTTGATTATTTCCAATTTTCTGGCCAAAATCCACATGAAAATTAAATATTGGCGCCCATTGAAGGTAGTAGTAATAGTAATATTCAAAATCATATTCAGAAAAAAACACTTTATTTGTCCTATCTGCAGTATCATAGTTAATTAAGCCTCGAGTATTTTTTCATATTTTCTAATCAAATCAGAATAAAAATATCACAACATTAAGTAGAGTGGGACCTTAAATAATAGTATTTATACTCAATAACTACATTAATAGGTGACCTGTACATGGATTTTATCAACTTTATTGGCTATCAGTTTGTACTATTGGTCTTTCCTTATAATTGGATTTGATTTCATGAACTGGGATACACAAATTAGCAAGATGGTTTTGCCAGTGTTTTAATTAGCCAAATGTTGAATTATGTTCTATATGAATAGATAACAACATAGCATCGGTATTTGTGAGTATTTGTGATATTGTGGCGTTTGATGTACATGGAATAATTCAAAATATCTGGATTCCCTTGTTTTAGATGCAATAATTACTGAATTATGATATAAACGAAAATGATGAATTTTGTTCAATACGAATGAATAACGTAGCATCAATATTTGTGATTCTGTGACAGTCGCTATTGATATACATGGAATAATTCAGAATTTCCGGATTTAATTGTTTTAGATGGCATCACAGGAGTTTATTCTTTCTAGGAGGTACATTTTTATACTTAAACCCCCTACTCTATATATATGCAATTTATCATACAGACAAACAGTTTAGATCCAGATCAGCAAGCATCTTTGTGCCATCTAATCCTGATCTACACTGTTTGCTTATTGGTCAGAAATAAATAAATGAATATAAAAGCTAAAAGTGTATATCAAGATCTGATGGCACAGATGTGCCATTTGATCTGGATCTACACTGATCACCCATGCCATAATCAAAGTCGTATAATTATATGGATTCGAGCAATCTAAGGGATAAGAGAACTTTTCTGTATTATTATCTTTTTTACGAAAAACAATGTAGGAGGTATGTTTATACTTCTTTGTATTGTTATCATTTAATGTCTACCTTTTAGAAACGTCTGAGAATAGCTGGGAAATGATTGCTGTTTTATGTGCCGCTACTCAAATGCTTTTATGTTTTGATTGATTTAAAGGTCTTCCTAATCAAATTCTATGAGCACTGTGAAATAAAATGACTGTTGTGTATTGTTTATGATTTCTGGAAAAGTTTGATTGTGGCTAAAAATAAATAAATCAATTATTGTGGAAACTAATGATTTCAAATGGCTTTATTTTTTTTACCAGGTTTTCTTTGGAAAACCCGGGATATTAGATTGGTCGGGCAGGCTGGCAGCGACTGTTGGATAAGGTTTTTGTTTAAGTGCTCTTTTTCTCAGTAACCATGGCATGCAAGATCCATGGGTCAGTTGAAGCGCACTCTGTTTTCTTTGGAAATGAAATATTTTCATTTTGTTTACAAAATACAATTTGATTTCCAATATATTCGGCCAATATCTGGTGTATTTGGAATAGTTCTGATGTAAAGGTATTAACAGAAATTTATTTATGTCGTCACTGGGTTTCCCAAATCAGAACGAGGATGCAAGTGCTCATATTTTATCGCCATATATCAAAATGTCGAAACAAATGAAATATTTTTTTAAAATGTAACGGCAAGTGTTCTTCCTTTAAAGGCGAGTGGGTCCAAAAAAAATTGTACACCTCTGGCATAGAAAAAAAATAGTAGACACTTTCTGAATATACTTTAAAAAAGACTATTATATTATTATTTTGCAAAGTGAGTTGACAAATGTATGCAATTGTTATTAATGACTTTGTGATACCCAACAGAGATATTATGAATTTATTAATATTAATGGGGGCGCAGGGCACTATTGTTTATGATTAATCCATGAAATCATGATTGTCCGATATTTAACACTTGACTCCATATGTACGATTTATCTCGTGTGCAAACAGTGTAGATCCAGATCATCTGGCACATTTTTTAATCTGATCAAGGTTACACCCTTTATTTCTTGATTTTAGAAATAACGTAATGAATAAAATAAACAATAGTGTAGATCCAGATCAGCTGGCACATCAGATTCTGTTCATCTGATCAAGATGTACAATCTTCATTTCCTGATTTTAGAAATAACCCATGGAATAAAGAAGCAAGCAGTGTAGATCCAGATCAGATTGTATAGATGTTCCTACTGATCTGGATCTGATCTGTTCCACTATAGATAACAATATATTAACCCATGGAGTAAGAAATCGGTGAACATGCTGGCATAATCAGTCCCCAAGGTTATAAAACTGAGCATGGAAACCAGTCTCAAATCTCAAGCATCTGATTGGCTGAAATGGCGACCAGTCGCCATTTCAGCCAATCAGATGCTTGAGATTTGAGACTGGTTTCCAAACTCAGTTTTATAACCTTCAGCCCTGAGTTGCTCACAAATTAACCTTTTACTCCATATATATGCACTTTTTTACGCCTGTGGGACCAGTGTGGATCCAGATCAGCTAGCATCCATGCCATCTGATTAGAAACTGCACTGTTCACCTTCTGGTAAGAAAGAACTTAATAAATCAAAAAGCAAACAATGCAGATCCTGATCAGATGGCATGGATCTGCATCTACACTGTTCGTCCATGCAATGAATGGATGTATATGGAAGAAAGGGTTAATTAGTTTGCATTTGCAGTGAAATGAGTGAAAACCACTTTGTTTAAATAGTTAATAAATAAAAACAACAGTAGAACAGCTGTTGCATGTAATTAATGGTGCAATTTAGGGCCAGCGGCAAACATTTTGCTATCTTGATCAATGGCATGTTTATCTGTTTATCAGTTGTTAATTAGCACTTATAATTGTTTAACCCTTTCCTGTATAGACATACCTTTATTGCTAGGGATAACAGTTTAGATCCAGATCTGCCGGCACATCCATGCCGTCTGATCAGGATCTAAACTGTTCACTTTTTGATTCATTAGGTTCAAATTTCTGACCAAAATGTGACCAGTGCAGATCCTGATCAGACAGCACGAATGTGCCTGCTGATCTGGATCTACACTGGTTGCACATGCATAAAAATGCGTATATATTAAGGAAAGGGTTAGTTAACACTTATTATTGTTTAAAGAACATAGACCACAACCTATATCCTGTGAGTTTGTTGGTGTTACTTTTATAAGTGAAGTGTTTATTTGTTATAGTGTCACTCCTGTTAAAACCTTTACTACTTATACTGAACAAAAATAAAAAGTATCCACTTTTTATGCTTAAATTCTCATTAACATATTTTCATTTAATTAGGAACGCTTCGATTGGTGTTTTGTTAGTAAATCTCAGTTGTTTTTAAGTTAAAATGTTCATGAATAAAAACTTCCACACCAAGACCTGAGGAACTGCCAATCGAATAACAATTAATCATGGGTTATTAAACACAACATATTCAATTAAAAGGGAGGTAATTGGAAACGGTTGGAATTTCTAGCGTTGTTTATCGAGGACCAGTTGTATTATTGATTAATATTTTTTGGTTTTATTGATCCCAAGATGTAAAGAAAGTGATTTAATTCAAATAAATGTGAATAATTCAAAGAATCACTGACATTTTACTGAAACCCTAATTATAACAAAGGGAAAGATAACTCAGTTGTGGCTGCAGATTTTCAAGAACACTTTATCCCTTTGCAATGATAACAGAAAAGCAAATTTGTACACATATAGGTTTTTGAGTTTTCGTTTTCAAATTTTACAAAATTTAAAATAGGAAAGTGGATACTTTTTATTTTTGTTGAGTATATATATATGGGTTATTGGGCATATACAACAAGTGTTCCCATTTGCCGTGCTGGCTGATCTGGATCTACACCAGTTGCACATGCGAAAAAACCTGTACATATGGAGTACTAAAGGATTAAGAATGCGACAGATGTTATGCTAATTTTGTTCCAAGCACTGAAGGTATAGTGAATATGGAAAATGTTGTGCTTAGCATAGAAGGGGTTAAGAATGTGGCAAATGTTGTGCAAAACACTGGAGGTATTGAGAATATGGCAAATGTTGTGCAAAACTCTGAACAGAAGGTATTGAGAATATGGCAAATGTTGTGCAAAATCTGAAGGTATTGAGAATATGGCAAATGTTGTGCAAAATCTGAAGGTATTGAGAATATGGCAAATGTTGTGCAAAATCTGAAGGTATTGAGAATATGGCAAATGTTGTGCAAAATCTGAAGGTATTGAGAATATGGCGAATGTTGTGCAAAATCTGAAGGTATTGAGAATATGGCAAATCTTGTGCAAAAATCTGAAGGTATTGAGAATGTGGCAAATACTTAGCACTGAAAGTTAAGCCGAAAACTTGATAGTAAATACTAACGTTAGTGTTCACTTGTATATTTTCAGAAAGCACAGTAGTGGAGACTTGCACAGTCGCTTGAAGACCAGGAAGCTACTTGGTGTGGGAGAAACTGACGATGGAGATGTTCACAGATCAAAAGTAAGTTTACTTGCCTGGGAGTGAAATGATTAAGTACCATAATCACTTGTGTATAAGCCAAACCTGAGATTGGGGTGCACCCAATAGTGTTGCTATAGGTTTTCTTGCATACCAGATCAGGTCATCCAGTGATTTCACCCGTGTAGGAAATTTCGATCCTACACCCCCCCGTGTAGAATGAGTCACGTGAGTGACGTCATATATTCAAGTTATTGACGTCATTTATAAAAAAGGTTAGCGTTAATGTCAATATTTCAGCATAAGGAAAATAAAAAAGTTTGTATACATACATAGAAATGTTATAAATAATAAAAGGTATGCAAGAAAAAGTATCTTGCATGAGACATTCGGTAAAGATAGAAAAATCTGTCACCTCGGGTGAACTGTTTTGGCGGGAACTCAGCAGAGCCTCGTTCCCGCAAAACAGTTAACCCTCGGTGACAGATTTTTCCGTCTTCACCTCACACTCATGCATGATACTTATAAGTATTTGCTGCTTTATCAACTACCCCAATCAAGGAGTTAATATTGCATGGCACTATAATTAGGAACTGAATTGTATGATGATAATATTCTAGAATCTAGAACTGAATGAACTAAAAGGTCAAACATTATTACAGAAGAAACATTGGCTGAAGGTTATAAAACTGCGTTTGGAAACCAGTCTCAAATCTCAAGCATCTGATTGGCTGAAATGGCGACTGGTCGCCATTTCAGCCAATCAGATGCTTGAGATTTGAGACTGTTTTATATGCTAAGTTTTACAACCTTGGGCATTGGTCTTGCAATGTGTCCCATGTTAAAAATTGATAAACTTAAAACAGACAAAACGAGAGTTGCAGAATATCTTAATTTTGGCTTTTAAATTTCAGCTCAGCCAAATACTTGGTCACAGTGACCAGTTGTATATCCGACTCCCGAGTGGTCTGCGGGTCTGGCAGATCGTGCTAGCTGTTGTGATCACAGTTCTATCAGTGTGGGTAAGTATGTTTTCTGCCTTTAGCCCTTTACTCAAATATGATATGGCGGTTATCCATGGTCTTAACCCTTTCCTCCATAGATACACTTTTATTGCTTGGGCGAACAGTTTAGATCCAGATCAGCCAGCACAACCGTGCCGTCTGATCAGGATCTAAACTGTTCGCTTTTTGATTTGTTAGGTTATTTCTGACCAAAATGTGACCAGTGCAGATCCTTTATCAAATGGCATTTATGTGCCGGTTGATCTGGATCTACACTGGTCGCAAATGCGTAAAAAAATGTGTATATATGGAGGAAAGGGTTAAAGTTTAGATCCAGTTCAGCCAGCACATGTGTGCCATCTGATCAGCATCTCGCTGTTTGGATTTTGTATTTTAGCTGATATTTCTGACCAAGAAGCAACCAGTATAGATCCATATCAGCTGGAACAGGCATGCTGCTGGACTGCAACGATTTTTACTAGAATTATGGCCCTTTGTTGATTTCAGTAATAAAATTGTTTGGCATGAACTCCACATTTACTATTTTGCTTGCATAGATGATTATACATGATGTGTAGATGGTTGTAAACTGATTTGTCCTGCAGTCAGAATAAAAATCCTCAATTACTAGACATGATGAAAAATATGCCCAAAAGGTGGTGTCCATGTTTTGAGAACATAGTCTTAAGTTATCACTTAATAGATTTATGATCAGCCAGGACATCTAATTGAAATAAAAATCTCGCACATAAATGAGGGTCAATTTTGTTGCCAGTATCCCATTGTTATCTGTGAATTAAAGAATCCTTACAAATAACAAACACTTGTACCGGATTTGATTTATTGTTAATTTCCTCTTTGGCTCAGACAGTTGCCGTTTCTTTTGTTAATCACACCCCTAAGCAGATTTATTTAAATTGGCAGACAAAAACTGTTGTTCCACACTGTCTTGTGTTGTTGTTATCGGATTGTCAGATTTATTGAGTGCATAGACCTGTTCTTGCGATAATAACCATTTAATTCCATGGGATATGGCATTTATGCCTTGGGCGGCCAGTGTAGTTCTAGATCAGCCTGCATATCTCTGCTATCAGAATCTACACTGTTCACTTTAAGACTCATAATAGGATCTTTCTGACCAAGAAGTGATCCAGATCAGACATCATGGGTGTGCCAGCAGATCTGGATCTACAATGTTCGACCATGAAAAATGTCATAACTATGGAATAAAGGGTTAAGAGGGAGTTTTTATATAAGCTGTTTTTTTCATACAGTGAAACCTGTCTTTAGCAGCCACCCAAGGGAGTGACGAAAAGTGGCTGCTCTATTCAGGTGGCTGTTAAAGACAGGTTAAAATGAGAACAAAATGCCAGTTTAGGACATATTCAAACTGGCTGTTTAAGACAGGTGGCTGCTAAGGCAGGTTTCACTGTACTTACAAAAAATAAACAGGTTTATGGCTAAACATGGTACTGTACATACCTCACAAAAGGAAATGGTAAATATCGAAATCAATGGTCATTTTACTCTTTAATAAAAACAGCTTTATAGACAAATATGATATTTAACTTGCGTCACAAAGGAAATAGTTAATAACAAAATCATGGCCATTTTCGTCTCTCATAATATAATTTTTTGGAGAAGTATATTACATGGTTTATGGTGTCTGAACAACAAATTAATCAACAGGGAACATTGGAAGCTTTAAGAAGACAGTTATTACTTCGACTTATTAATAGTTCTCAGTACTTCAATCTTCCATTTTATGATGGAAAAGGATATGTTATTGTCTGTTACATATCCCATCAAATGTTTTGCTATTTGCAATCTGATTAAAATCATCTCCTGAAAACCGCTACGCTATCAGGATTCTGACGACGAGTAACTAAAACGTGCTTTTATCACTAACCCTTTGAACCAATCAGATTGTCGCCTACAAAATCGCAAAAGTGAAAGTAGACATAGTATTTAAAACCATGGGAAGTGTTGACAGCCTATGTAAGACACATTTCACAGAAGATATATGTGCTTGTGAAGTATTACATTCATTTCTAATGTAATGACATTTTCAGATCATTTTGCGAGCGTTATAAATCATGCTTCCTGTGTTGACAATTTCTAAAAATAGTAATCGGGGAAACCGCTATAACGTACACACGGTATCTGCGGGCTGTCATCAGATCTAACATTTTGTTAGATCTGACTTTAGTGAGATTGTGCTATTTGTGTCGCCTGCGGTAGCAGGTAGACACATAGGGATCCTATTGTCCGTTGGCAGCGGCGGCGGCGGCTGGTAGGCCCCAAGCTTTAACATGAAACAAAATTTGGCCTATAAATTTGAAATTACTTGTTCCATTTACTTCGTACTTGGAATATATCATCACAACTCCTCTTTCATTATTTTATGAGTTATGCCCTGTTCAAATGCAACTTAAACATGAAACTTAATGTGGCCTATAACTTTGAAAGTACTTGTTCTATTCACTTCATACTGGGAAATTATAATCACCATGAACAAAGCAATCCGTGACAACAAGAACGATAACTCCTCTTTCACTATTTTATGAGTAATGCCCCATTCAAATGCAACTTTAACATGAAACTTAATGTGGCCTATAACTTGGAAAGTACTTGTTCTATTCACTTCATACTGGGAAATTATAATCACCATGAACAAAGCAATCCGTGACAACAAGAACGATAACTCCTCTTTCACTATTTTATGAGTAATGCCCTGTTCAAATGCAACTTTAACTTGAAACTTAATGTGGCCTATAACTTTGAAAGTTCTTGTTCTATTCACTTCATACTTGGAATATATCATCAGCATGAACAAAGCAATCTGTGACAACAAGAATGATAACTCCTTTTTATACGCCCGTTTGAAAAACGGGACGTATTATGGGAACACCTGCGGCGGGCGGGGGGCGTCCACAGGGTTTCCGCTCTCTAAGTCAAAGAGTTTTCATCCGGTCTTTATCAAACTTGGTGAATATGTTGGTAGGCATAATATCTCGACCAAGTTCTATAACCAGCCAAATCCCCCCAGGCACTCCTGAATTATGGCCCTTGAATTGCCCAAAATTACTGTTTCCACTCTCTAAGTCAAAGAGTTTTCATCCGGTCTTTATCAAACTTGGTGAATATGTTGGTGGGCATAATATCTCGACCAAGTTCTATAACCAGCCAAATCCCCCCAGGCACTCCTGAATTATGGCCCTTGAATTGTCCAAAATAAGGGTTTACGCTCTCTAAGTCAAAGAGTTTTCATCCGGTCTTTATCAAACTTGGTGAATATGTTGGTGGGCATAATATCTCGACCAAGTTCTATAACCAGCCAAATCCCCCCAGGCACTCCTGAATTATGGCCCTTGAATTGTCCAAAATTTGGGTTTCCACTCTCTAAGTCAAAGAGTTTTTGTCCTGTCTTTATCAAACTTGGTGAATATGTTGGTGGGCATAATATCTCGACCAAGTTCTATAAACAGCCAAATCCCCCCATGCACTCCTGAATTATGGCCCTTGAATTGTCCAAAATAAGGATTTACGCTCTCTAAGTCAAAGAGTTTTCATCCGGTCTTTATCAAACTTGGTGAATATGTTGGTGGGCATATCTCGACCAAGTTCTATAACCAGCCAAATCCCCCCAGGCACTCCTGAATTATGGCCCTTGAATTGTCCAAAATTACTGTTTCTGCTCTGTAAGTCAAAGAGTTTTCATCCGGTCTTTATCAAACTTGGTGAATTTGTTGGTGGGCATAATATCTCGACCAAGTTCTATAACCAGCCTAATCCCCCCAGGCACTCCTGAATTATGGCCCTTGAATTGTCCAAAAACTGAATTAGCGGTATCTGCTCTCCAAGTCGAATAATGTTCATCGGATCGTTACGCAACTTTGATGATCAGCATTTTGACGGGCGTATTTTGTGTCAGTTTGGCACTCTTGTTCACTATTTTATGAGTTATGTCCCTTTCAAATGCAACTTTAACATGAAACTTAATGTGGCCTATAACTTTGAAAGAACTTGTTCTATTCACTTCATACTTGGAATATATCATCAGCATGAACAAAGCAATCCGTGAAAACAAGAATGATAACTCCTCTTTCACTATTTTATGAGTTATGCTCCTTTCAAATGCAACTTTAACATGAAACTTAATGTGGCCTATAACTTGGAAATAACTTTTTCTGTTCACTTCATACATGGAATATATCATCAGCATAAACAAAGCAATCCGTGACAACAAGAACTATAACTCCTCTTTCCCTATTTTATGAGTTATGCCCCTTTCAAATGCAACTTTAACATGAAACTTAATGTGGCCTATAACTTTGAAAGTACTTGTCCTATTAACTTCATACTTGGAATATAACATGAGCATGAACAACTGCATCTGTGACAACAAGAATGATAACTCAGTTCCAATATGTTTTGAGTTATGTCCCTTTCAAATAAAACTTTAATATGAAACTTAATGTTCCTATAACTTTGAAAGAACATAGCCTTTTCACTTGAAACTTGGAATATACCATCTTTATGAAAACAACATCGGCTACAACAAGAATCATAACTCCTGTTTGACTATTTTATGAGTTATGCCCCTTTCACATGCAACTTTTTCATGTAACTTAATGTTGCATATAACTTTGAAAGCACTTGTCCTATTCACTTAATACTTGGAATATATCATCAGCATGAACAAAGCAATCTGTGACAACAAGAATGATAACTCCAGTTTCAATATGTTTTGAGTTATGCTCCTATCTAATACACCTTTAACATAAAACTTAATGTTGCCTATAACTTTGAAAGTACTTGTCCTTTTCACTTAAAACTTGGAATATATCATCTTCAGGAACAACAACATCGGTTACAACAAGGATCATAACTCCTGTTTGAATATTTTATGAGTTATGTCTCTTTCAAATGCAATTTTAACATGAAACTTAATGTGACCTGAAAAAAATAGAAAGTATTGTTCAATTCACTATATAATTTGAATATCGTATCTGCATGCACATACCAATTTTTGAAGAATGATAACTCACGTTTCACCATTTTTATGCCCCCGCCATGTAATGGCGGAAGGGCATATAGTGTTCACCCTGTACGTGTGTGTGTCAGTGTGTGTGTGTGTATGTTCGAAAATCTTGTCCGCTCTGTAACTTTCTTATTTCTTATTGGATTTTAAAATAACTTTGTATTAATGTTCACCATATCAAGACGGTGTGTCGCGTACCATACCCATGCCTGTAGGTCCAAGGTCAAGGTCACTGTTACTAAAAATAGAATTTTCTTGTCCGGGCTGTAACTTTGTTATGAATGGAGTGATTTCAAATAACTTGGCACAAATGTTTGCCATGACAAGGCGGTGTGTCGCGTACAATACCCAAGCCTGTCGGTCCAAGGTCAAGGTAACTGTTACTAAAAATAGAATTTTGTTGTGAAAATTGTGTCCGCTCTGTAACTTTGTTATTTCTTATTGGATTTTAAAATAACTTGAGAAAAATGTTCACCATATCAAGACGGTGTGTAGCGTACCATACCCATGCCTGTAGGTCCAAGGTCAAGGTCACTGTTACTAAAAATAGAATTTTCTTGTCTGGGCTGTAACTTCGTTATGAATGGAGTGATATCAAAGTAAATTGGCACAAATGTTCACCATGACAAGGCGGTGTGTCGCATACAATAGCCAAGCATGTAGGTTAAAGGTCAAGGTCACTGTTACTAAAAATAGAATTTTGTTGTGAAAATTGTGTCCGCTTTGTAACTTTGTTATTTCTTATTGGATTTTAAAATAACTTTGTATAAATGTTCACCATATTAAGACCGTGTGTCGCGTACCATACCCATGCCTGTAGGTCCAAGGTCAAGGTCACTGTTACTAAAAATAGAATTTTCTTGTCAGGGCTGTAACTTCGTTATGAATGGAGGATTTCAAAATAACTTGGTACAAATGTTAGCCATGACAAGGTGGTGTGTCATGTACAATACCCATGCCTGTAGTTCCAAGGTCAAGGTCACTGTAACTAAAAATAGAATTTTCTTGTTCGGGCTATAACTTCATTATGAATGAAGGGATTTCAAAATAACTTGGCACAAATGTTCACCACGACAAGGTGGTGTGTCACGTACAATACCCCTGCCTGTAGTTCCTTAAAAAGTACATCATTGTGATGTTAGTGAACAAAATTATTGGTATGCTAAAAATACCAGTACCCCTTCTTTAAAAAGTTGTCTTTATAGTGGGATGGTCTTATTATTGGGGATTCTACATTTTTAATAGTTTACCTTACCCCTAGATTTTTAAACACTTGCCTTAAATAGAAAATCATAACTTAATGCTTACAAATGTAATTGTTTTGAAGGAGAAATAAATGTTTTGCATTAATACAAACATGTATATATATGTTTGTTTAAAATATTGCATTACCACCAACTTCTTCACTGACATTTCCGTTATGAGCAGACAACAGTGCAGCAAATACAAATAATTTACTTGATCTTCAAATTTATGCATATTCTTATAATTACTCACACAGCACTGTCTTTGAAAAGCTATTATTCCCATCATTGCACTTTAGTGTCAGATAACGATGCATAGCGGGGGCACCCGTGTCCTATGGACACATTTCTAGTTTTTAGTTATTCCCCTTTCAAATGCAATTTATGTGACACATGTGTTCTGTGGTGTAGTATTGAAATCAACTTGAATAAAATATTTTTATTATATATGATTAACCCTTTCCTGTATAGATACACCTTTATTGCTAGGGCGAACAGTTTAGATCCAGATCAGCCGGAACATCCGGGCCGTCTGATCAGGATCTAAACTGTTTGCTTTTTGATTCATTAGATTATTTCTTACCAAAATGCGACCAGTGCAGATCCTGATCAGACGGCACGGATGTGCCGGCTGATCTGGATCTACACTGGTCGCACATGCGTAAAAATGCATATATATCCAGGAAAGGGACATAGGACCACATTTCAACTTTTTGCATGCAATGTAGATCCTAATCAGACACCACGGATATGCGAGCTGATCTGGATCTACACTGTTCACCCATAGGATAAATTCTATATCTCATGGAGTAAAGGGTTAACCCATTCCTGTATATATACGCATTTTTACGCATGTGCGACCAGTGTAGATCCAGATCAGCCGGCACATCCGTGCCGTCTGATCAGGATCTGCACTGGTCGCATTTTGGTCAGAAATAACCTAATGAATCAAAAAGCGAACAGTTTAGATCCTGATCAGACAGCACGGATGTGCCGGCTGATCTGGATCTAAACTGTTTGCCCTAGCAATAATGGTGTATCTGTACAGGAAAGGGTTAAAACTATGTAAGTCATGGATATCAACCTGAAATATAAATGATGTAAAAAGGGAGATTTCATATTTAAGATGTTTTCTTCATAAATCTACACAACATAAACAGTTTTACGGCCAAATATGATACTTTACGTACCTCAAAAAGGAAACTGTAAATACGAAAATCATGGCCATTTTCATCTCTCATAATAAAATTCTTTGGAAGAGTTTATTACATGGCTTGTGGCAGTCTGAACAACAAATTAATCAACAGGGAACATTGGAAGCTTTAAGGAGACAGTTATTACTCCGACTTTAGTTCTCAGTACTTCAGTCTTTCATTTTATAATGGAAAAAGATGTGTTATTGTCTGTAACATAACCATTCAAACTTTTAGCTCTTCTTTTTATGACCCCGCCATGAAATGGCGACGGGCATTAAGAGTTGCTCCTGTCCGTCCGTCCATCCATCCGTCCGTCTGATATTCTCGTGAACGCAACTCCTCCTACACTACTGGTGGGAATTTAATGAAACTTGACCACAATGCTTGGCCTGATATGTTGTTGTGCATAAAGGTGGGGTTTCGCTCTTACATGTTCCGTTCAGAAGTTATGGCCCTTTGATACTTCTATTTACATTAGTTTTAATAGGAGTATATCTCATGAACGCAACTCCTCCTACACTACTGGTTGGAATTTAATGAAACTTTACCACAATGCTTGGCCTGATATGTTGTTGTGCATAAAGGTGGGGTTTTGCTCTTACATGTTCCGTTCAGAAGTTATGGCCCTTTGATAATTCCATTTACATTAGCTTTAATAGGAATATATCTTGTGAACGCAACTCCTCCTACACCTCAGCTGGGTATTTGATGAAACTTTACCACAATGCTTAGCCTGATTTGTTGTTGTGTATAAAGGTGGGGTTTTGCTCTTACATGTTCTGTTTAGAAGTTATGGCCCTTTGATACTTCCATTTACATTAGTTTTAATAGGAATATATCTTGTTTCTTATATTTTGTGTTAAGCAAAATATGCATTTTGCCCATAACTTTAAAAGTACTTGAGATACTGCCTTGAAACTTGAAATATGTGTTCACCATCAAAATCTACATCATAACCAACAAGACCTATAACCCTGCTTCCAATATTTCTCAAATTATGCCCCTTTTTCACTTACATTTTGTGTTAAGAAAAATATACACTTTGCCCTTAACTTCGTTTGGAATGGAGGGATTTCAAAATAACTTGGCACAAATGTTCACCATAACAAGGCGGTTTGTCGTGACAATACCCATGCCTGTAGGTCCAAGGTCAAGGTCACTGTTACTAAAAATAGAATTTTCTTGCAAAATCTTGTCCACTCTGTAACTTTGTTATTTCTTATTGGATTTTTAAATAACTTGGTATAATTGTTCACCATATCAAGACGGTATGTCACGTACATGCCCAAGCCTTTAGGTCGAAGGTCAAGGTCACTGTTACTAAAAATAGAATTTTCTTGTCCGGGCTGTTACTTTGTTATGAATGGAGGGCTTTCAAAATAACTTGGCACAAATGTTCACCATGACAGGGCGATGTGTCGCGTACCATGCCCATGCCTGTAGGTCAAAGGTCAAGGTCACTGTTACTAAAAATAGAATTCTCTTGTCTGGGCTGTTACTTTGTTATGAATGGAGGGCTTTCAAAATAACTTTGCACAAATGTTCATTATGACAAGGCAGTGTGTCAGCACAATACCCAAGCCTGAAGGTCCAAGGTCAAGGTCACTGTTACTAAAAATAGAATTTTCTTGTCCGGGCTGTAACTTCATTATAAATGGAGGGATTTCAAAATAACTTGACACAAATGTTCACCATGACAGGGCGGTGTATCGTGTACCATGCCCATGTCTGTAGGTCAAGGTCACTGTTACTAAAAATAGAATTCTCTTGTCCGGGCTGTAACTTTTTTAGGAATAGATTGATTTCAAAATAACTTGACACAAATGTTCATCATGACAAGATGGTGTGTCCCGTATCATGCCCATGCCTGTAGGTCCAAGGTCAATGTCACTGTTACTAAAAAGGGAATTTTCTTGTCAGGGTTGTAACTACGTTAGGAATAGAGTAATTTCAAAATAACTTGGCAGAAATGTTCACCATGACAAGGTGGTGAGTCGTGTACCATGTCCATGCCTGTAGGTCCAAGGTCAAGGTCACTGTTACTAAAAATAAAATTTCCTTGTCTGGGCTATAACTTTGTTTTGAATGGAGGGTTTTCAAAATAACTTGGCACAAATGTTCACCATGACAAGGCGGTGTGTTGCGTACATTACCCATGCCTGTAAGTCCAAGGTCAAGGTCACAGTTACTAAAACTTGAATTTACTTGTTCGGGCTATAACTTCTTTATGAAGGAAGGGATTTCAAAATAACTTGGCACAAATGTTCACTATGACATTGCATTGCATTACCACCAACTTCTTCACAGACATTTCCGTAATGAGACGACAACAGTGCCACAAATACCAATAATTTACTTGATCATCAAGTTTATGCATATTCTTATAATTACTCGAACATCTCTGTCTTTGAAATGTTATTATTCCCATTACACTGCAACTCCGTTATATCGCGATCCGGTATATCGCGATATCCAATATATCCCGCTTGGTCCGTGGATCCCAATTTTTTGTACATTTACAATGTATATGTTTGTTCATTCTTCGTGGGTGGTAAAAAAGACCAAATTATTTAATCAACGTTGGCGACAATTTCACGAAACACACGCTTTTTCCGTGTCGTATTTACGTCATTATTGGCGAAGGCTGTTTATTACATTTTGTATGCAGAGATTTAAGAGCCGATGTACACGTTCACCAGCAGATACAATTTTACGTCAAACGTATGAAATTATAGATGAGAGTTTTTTTACAATTCTGTTGCTTGTGATTTGACATGAAACCCCCTTTGTGACGAACAATAGGTGCGAAAAACACCAAGCCGATACAGTACTGGAAGAAATTCATTCACGAGACAAACCGCAAATAAGCATCAATTAATGCGAGTTGCTAACCATAATAGACATGAACAGGAAACGTCAAAACAGTTTGTTGTTTTAACATTACCTACTCGTCGACATATCAAGCTGGTAAACGACGGCGACGACGAACTAACATCGCCGACCATGACCGATCAACAGATCGTCGATCAGTTGAAAGTACCGAAAACCATAATACCACCGTTTGAAATTTATGACGGCGATCTTTTTTTTATAATTTCTTTTTAGTAAATATAGATCTTAATAAATTTTATAAAAAAAGTTGTTTTAAAACATTTGTCCAGCACAGAACGTACTCCCTGATGTACCCGTAGATTTCACGGCGTGTTAATTATGCAACACCGCGATACACATGCATCTGACAGCAAAAACAAATGGATATTCTCTTTGTTAGCGTGATTATTTACTTATATCGCGCTCCGTTTATATTGCGGTTGGCGGGCTTGGACCCCGAGGTCCGCGATATAATGGAGTTGCAGTGTATTGCACTTAAATTTAGTATCTGAAAACGATGCATAGCGGGGGCATCCGTGTCCTATGGACACATTTCTAGTCAAAGAATTGTTTCGATATCTTAACTCACTCAGGCCAGATGTCAGCATCTGTTTCACTTTTTATTCAGTTGGTCAATAAATTTGAACCTATTCAAAATGCCAACTTAATATTATTTTAATATATTTTCGCAATAATAATCTACATTATTTTTAACATGACCTGTAACTCTTTTTAGCCAGAAATAACCTAATGAATCTATAGGTGAACAGTGTAGATCCTAAGCAGACCGTATGGATATGCCAGCTGATCTGGATCTACACTGTTCGTCCATAGAATAAATGCTTTATCCCATACAGTAAAGGGTTAAACTATGTAAGCAATATACATCAACCTGAAAAATATATAAAGTAAAGGGTTAATAGGGAGATTTTATATTTAAGATGTTTTCTTCATAAATCTACACAACATAAACAAGTTAATGGCCAAATATGATACTTTACCTATGTCACAAAGGAAGTGGTAAATATCAGAATCATGGCCATTTTGGTCTCTCATAAAATTCTTTGGAAGAATTCGTTTTTACATGGTTTGTAGTGTCTGAACAACAAATTTATCAACAGGGAACATTGGAAGTTTTAAGGAGACAGTTATTACTCCCTCTAAAGTGCCCATTACTTCAATCTTTCATTTATAATGGAAAAGGATGTGTTATTGTCTGTAACATATCCCTTCAAACATTTAGCTCTTCTATTTAACCCTTTCCTTCAAATATACGCAATTCTTCGCATTTGCGACCAGTGTAGATCCAGATCAGCTGGCACATCAGTGCCATCCAATCTGGATCTGCACTGGTCGCATTTTGGTCAGAAAAAACCTAATGAATCAAAAAGCGAACAGTTTAGATCCTGATCAGAAGGCATGGATGTGCTGACTGATCTTGATCTAAACTGTTCGCCCTTGCAATACAGGTGTATCTATGGAGGAAAGGGTTGAAGTACCTACTCTGCTTAAGTTTTTTTGCTTTAAGTCCATAACTATGAAACTGTTTAACCCTTTCCTTGACATACACCCATTTTTAAGCATGACATCATGCCGTCTGATCAGGATCTGCACTGGTCACATTTTGGTCAGAAATAACCATAATGAATCAAAAAGCGAACAGTTTAGATCCTGATCAGATGGCACGCATAAAGGTTTATATATGGAGGAAAGGGTTAATGTATTTTCACCATCATAATCTATAATCAGACTGGCTAGCCACTGCCCTATCACACAACCAAAACAACTTTAGAACAAAATGATAGTGCCTGTAGCACAGTACTTACTATATGTACAGGGAGACTTTTTACGGCGGCCACTCTGCACAAATAGTGCTACAGTGAATTTCAAATGATAGTACCTCTAGCTGGGAGCGAACCTGCACTGTCACGGCGACAGCGCCTAGAATAAGAGGTCAACTCACTGTGATATTTTTGCAATTTGTGTTTTTTTTTCAGGCATTGATTTTACCTGGACATTACTTCTATGTAATATATGTTTAACTGAATATGGTAATATCAGAGCTCCAGATAATTTTTTAAGGGTAAAGGGTAATTACCCCCTAATTTTTTGTCCAAAGGGTATTTTACCCCTTTACATTTTTTCATAGAGGGTATTCAGGATTTTTGAGGGGTATTTTCTCCTCATTTTGAATTTGAAGGGGTATTTTTGATATTTGCAGTATTCTCTCTCGATTAAACCAACACTTTTCCTGCATAAATCATAAAATTTACGCTTACCATAGTAACAAATTTAAAAATTCCTTTCATGATCCCACCATGCGATGTGCAGCCATTTTGTTTTGATATGATAGTGGCGGGAAAAATGGCTACGCTTGATTCATTATAAGTAATTTAATCGAACAATACGCATATTAATCAAACGAAACAGCGTATCCGATATTGCGAGTGCGTATGGGTATGCTCTGCTTTAATTTTTATTGCATTTTCTTCAAATTTTAAAGCGTTTTTACGTGGATACGCACGTTATCTGGAGCTCTGTAATATTGTTTTTCAGGCACTGATATTACCTGGACATTACTTCTATGTCATAATGTGTAACTGAATTTCAGGTAATTTTGTTTTTCAGGCACTGATTTTACCTGGTCATTACTTTCATGCCATGTATGACATGGATGGGTCGACCTTCACCTTTCCCATCAGGTTGTATGCCTGTGCCCTCATCTGTAAGTATTACACGTTGACAAGTAAACTTAGTTTTGAGTCATCTAGCCCTACTGGCACAGATTTTGTCATCCAGAATTCATTTAACTACTAAATGTAATAAAGACAGTGTATTTTCATTGTTTCTCGGCAACAAGATTGTTGTTTTATAGTTGCCTAGCAACAACTTGGTGTTTTGATTGTTGCATAGCAACAGCAATTGTGATTTCATATTGTTGCTGAGTAACAACCCAGTTGTTTTCATTGTTGCTTAGCAACAACATTGACGGTCGTCAACATTTCATTCAGTTTTTGTTAAAATTCATTTTTTCTCAGTAACAATTCAAGGTAGAGCTTTGAAACTGTGACATAGTTGTCTGACATCACAATAGCAATTATCAGGACAAGATTCTTTACTTTTTTCTGTATTTTGTCATAGTTTTGCCCCTTTTCCACTTAAAATTTAAGAAGAAAACCTGTGCCCAAATCATAAAACTAAGATTGAAGACCAGTCTCAAATCTCAACCATCTTATGGCAGTCACCATTTCAGCCAATCAGATGTTTAAGATGTGAGACTGGTATCAGATTAAGTTTTATGATCTTGGGCTCTGGCTTCATTGCATTGTGGCATCTTGTTGACAACATATTCATTATGTTCGTGTTTTTCAGGCATATCAGTAATATATTGGAGCACGATTCAGGTATCTGACCGAGAGACCATCCGATTGGTTCTCCTCTCTAGTATAGTGTTCTTCAGTCTACAGTCATGTGGTACGTATATGCGGAGGTGTTGGGAGGAGTTACAGCCCTTGACTTGCTGGATAAATCTGCGGATCAAGCCCCATTTTGTGTTTTCCTTGAAAAAAAATGGCGATACATAGCAATTGTCAATTGGTCTATCCATCTTTCATAAAAACTTAAATCAACTGATAACAGCCGTAAACCCTTTAATTCCATATACCGTATTTTCCCGCTTATAAGGCGATCCGCTTATAAGACGGGACCCCTACTTTGCCGCCAAAATCTGAGTTTTTTGTATAGACCCGTTTATAAGACGGGGTGAAATTTCAGTGAGTTCAGACCCGAAATTTTTGAAATTCGCCAAAAAAATCGGGGAAATTTTCGGCAAATGTAACATTTTCGAAGCTACGTAACTGGAACATATCCTAATAAGAGTGAATTTAGACCCAAAAAATCGGCAATTTTTTCGGTAAATTTAAGTTTTTCGAGGCTTCGTAATTGGAAAACATTCTAATAAGTGTGAATTTCGCAAAAAAAATTCGGCGAAAAATCGGCAATTTTTCGGGAAAATTTAATATTTTTCGAAGTTCCGTCATTGGAACATTTCCTAATAAGTGTGAATTTCGAAAAATATTGGCTAAAAATCGGCAATTTTTTCGGTAAAATTAATATTCCGAAGCTCCGTCATTAACATATCCTAATTACTGTGAATTTCTCAAAAAAAATCTGAGAAAAATCGGCAATATTTTCGGCAAGTGCAATATTTTCGAAGCTCCGTCATTGATACATATTCTAATAAGTGTGAATCTCGTAAAAAAATCGGCAAATTTTTTGGTAAACTTGATATCTTTAACGCTCAGTCATTGGAACACATCCTAAAATGTTTTTTAGATCTTTCTCTATCGTGACATCCTCTAAGTTTATTGATGATTGTGTATCACCACTGCGCATTTAACTGTTGATTTCAGTCTTTGCCTGTATGCAAGCTTTTGAATGTGGTTTATTGTGTGTGCAATCATCAGACACAGTCATGCTATCAGATCTGGATCTGATATGTTCACTTTTTGGTTACAGATTTCTGTATAAATCTAAAGGCAAACAGTGTAGATCCTCATCATGCAACACTGATGTGCCAGCTGATCTGGATCTACACTGTTTGCACATGCAATAAGCTGAATAGATGGAGTAAGAAGATAAGTTTTGAGATCAGTCTCAAATCTCAAGGATCTGATTGGCTGAAATGGCGACTGGTCGCCATTTCAGCCAATCAGATGCTTGAGATTTGAGACTGATCTCCAGATTTAGTTTTATGATCTTGGGCACAAATCTGCTAATATATCCAGGGTTGACCCGTTCCATGCATATGTCTTTAATCACATGCGAGACCAGTTTAGATCCAGATCTTCAGGCACATCTATGACTTTTGATCTGGATAAATATACACTGTTCAATTTTTGGTCAGAAACAACTTAATGAATCTAAAAGTGAACAGTGATTCTGATAGATGTCACCGATGATCTAGATCTACACAGTTCGGGACCATGCAATAAAAGAACTATAGCTACATTGATTTGTGGAATAAAGGGTAAATGCATGCCATGATCCTTCTTGTATACTGTTCCCAAGATCATAAAACTGAAACTGGAGACCAGTCTCCAATCTCAAATCATCTGACCAGTGCCCATTATAGCCAATCAAGTGCTTGAGATTTGAGACAGGTCTCCAAACCCAGGTTTATGATCTTGGGCCCTGGCAATTCCTTATCATCTGCTATATACAGATTAGCTTTTAATAACTCTATAGGAAGAATAAATCGAAGGATTATGAATTTGAATTTTGTCATGAAAACTTAACATGGCTTTGTTATCATAACTTTGTCATTTCCTTATATTTCTTCATCAAACTTTTTATCCTGACGTAGGGTTTACACACTTTTTTAACTGAACACCTTATATATTTGTATTTATACGCTTGATATATCATTCATCGAAACAGTATCAGTTTTATCAATTTTGTGTAACATTTATTGCTTACACTGATGCATGTTGTGTTTTTGTTGTCGATTGAATGTTTTGTTTCAAAAATGGTCTATATATGTTGTAAAACTGCCTCTCTGTTTGTTGACTATTTGTTTTCAATTAATAAATGAAGAACAGGACCAAAGATCAAAAAAATGAGTTTGGAGACCAGTCTCAAAACTCAACCATCTGGTTGGCCAAAATGCAAACTAAATGCAAACTAGTCTCCATTTTGGCAAGACTCAAATCTAGTCTTCATTTCAACCAACCAGATGCTTGAGATTAGAAACTTGTCTCCAGTTCTAGTTTTATAATCTTAGGCAGCGTTTGATTTACAGTCACGAAACTTTGTATGGAGAATTGTGGAGAACCCCCAATAGTTTTGGGTGAGGAATGTCAAATGCCAAGGTCATGGTGACTTGTTTTCCCTTCGGCCAATCAGATGCTAAAGATTTGAGACTTTCCTCCACTTCAGAAAATCAGATGATTAGGAATTTGAGACTTGTCTCCAATCTCAGTTTCATGATTTTGGGCACATATTTTTTTGTTTTTGGGTCAGCAGATCCAGAGATATCAGTTTTCTGACATGACAGTCTCAACCGGTCTAATAATAGTATCAAACTGCAGTTCTAGTAACCACTGAAAAGTAGTTCTCATTTTCAAAAGTCCTGACTGCAGGTATGCCCACCCCTCGGTACTTCCATTACTTTGTTTATTAGTGCAAACATCACCCCCCCCCCCCCCCCCAAAGCTTACACTATCAAATGCCATCTGATTTGGATTTGGACAGGTCACATCTTGGTAAAAAATATACCTAATGAATCTAAAAGCAAACATCGAAGATCCTCATCAGACAGCACGGATGTGCTAAGTGTTAACAGAAATATTTATGTTTCCACTGAAGAGTGCACATCAATACACTGATTGTTTTCTGATTGCATTGGCTAATTCAAAAGCCACTAAAATTCAGATTTCACCAGAGATGCATATTGTTAGGTGATTGGTAGGTGATTGACTGACATTTGCGTCAATTTGCAATTCAAAACAAGTGCTTCAGACAGCTAGTGCTTTCTGAGCATTACCAGAACATAGTATAATCTGTGAATAGAAATTGTCTGATGGTTTTGATGCTAATCATGTCCCTTTCAGTATTGCGCAGTTTCAGTCATAATTATTAACTGAATTCACAATTTTCCATAACACTTTACTCCATATACACTGCAACTCCGTTATATTGCGATCCGTTATATCGCGATATCCAATACAGTCTAACCTGTGTGTAGCAGCCAGCCAAGGGAAGCAGCCAATTTGGCCGCTGTAGGCAGGTGACATCTGATCGGAGGGTCAGAGGAAGAGCAATGAAATGTGAAGCCTGTTATGAACAGGACTTGTACTGTGTGTTAAAGCTTGTTTGTCTCAATATACAGTAGAGCACCGCTAAATCGCGATCCGCTTTATCGCGAAATCAAATATAAGTTTTATTATAACGCGGTCGACCCGTGGATCTCGTTTTTTCCCATAAAATGATAGTAAAAATCTATCAACGGCAAATTTTGCATAATGGAAAGGGAATAAAAGGGAAGTAACAATGTCAATACGGCGATAATAGATAAAGACAATGACGGTCGTTCAGTAACATACCGACAATCGTTGAAAAAATAGCTTTTATTCTTAAGGATCTGTTTATTATTGTTTACTACGTTTCTTTAATAAGCATACTGTCATAAAATTGTTGAATTGCTGTCCAAACACTCGGTCACCTAATCAAGGATGCTAAATGGTTACTGAATGGTTGTTTTTCGCACCTACTGCCGATAAAGTTCAACAGGAGCTGAGCTACGTAAACATCTTTAATTAATAACACTGTTCGCACTTTTATGCAAATAGCTAAACTAGAAACAATATTAAAACTTTAGTAAACCATTTATTATCAATTATAAAATACAAACATAATTGCACCTAGCGGTCACGATAATTAATTAACAATTACGACGGCTTGTTTAAAAGTGCATTGATAAGCTATGATTGGAAGCAGGTGCACGTAGTTTAGCGGTCACATGATGCTCTAATGAAGAGTATCCGACACCTTCGCAGAAAATAAAAAATGGCCGCTGTAGAGGGTTTAATTTCGCGGCCAGGAGGCAATTTCGATGGCTGCTGACCGCGGATGGGAGGTGACCGCAGAATTAAGTGATAGAATAGAAGGAAATTTGTCGGGGGCGTCACAAAATTGCCGCTAAATAGAGGTGACCGCAGTTCGGAGGTGACCGTTAGGTCAGGTTAGACTGTATATCACGCTTGGTCTGCGGATCCCAATTTTTTGTACATTTACAATGTATATGTTTGTTCATTCTTCGTGGGTGGTAAAAAGATCAAATTATTTAATCAACGTTGGCGACAATTTCACAAAATGCACGCTTTTTCCGTGTCCTTATACGTCATTATCGATGAAGGCAGTTTATTACATTTTGTATGCAGGGATTTAAGAGGCTATGTACACGTTCACCAGCAGATACAATTTAACATCAAACATATCAAAATAGATGAGAGGTTTCTGTTGCTTCTGATTTGACATGAAACCCCCTTTGTGACGAACAATAGGTGCGAGAAACACCAAGCTGATACCGTACTGGCAGAAATTCGTTCACGAGACAAACCGCAAATTAGCGTCAATTAATAAAAGTTGCTAACCATAATAGACATGAGCAGGAAACGTCGAAACAGTTTGTTGTTTTAACATTACCTGCTCGTCGACATATCAAGCTGTTAAACGACAGACGACGACGAACTAACATCGCCGATCATGACCGACCAACAGATTGTCGATTAGTTGAAAGTTCCGAAAACAATAATACCACCGTTGGAAATTTATGACAGCGATCTTTGTTTTGTACATTAATTTCTGTTTAGTAAAAATAAATCTTAATAAATTATATTAAAAAGTCGTTTTAAAACATTTGTTCAGCACAGAACGTACTCCCTGTTGTACCCGTAGATTTCACAGCGCGTTAATTACGCAACACCGCGATATACATGCATCTGACAGCAAAAACAAATGAATTCTCCTTGTTTTAGCGCGATTATTTACTTATATCGCGCTCCGTTTATATCGCGGTTGGCAGACTTGGACCACGAGGTCCGCGATATAATGGAGTTGCAGTGTATTTGCCTTTACGGCACAGGTGAACAGTGTAGATCCAGATTTACAGGAACATCTGTGCTGTCTGATCAGGATCTATATTTTTAGCTCACCTGAGCCATAGGCTCATGGTGAGCTATTGTGACCCGTCTTTGTCCGGCGTCCGGCGTCCGTCAACAATTTTCTTTAAACAGCATCTCCTCTGAAACCACTTGATGGATTTTAACCAAATTTGTCCTGAAGCATCCTGGCACTGATGTCTACAAAAGTTGTTCAAATCATGACCACAGGGTCATGGTCAAGGTCACTGCTGCTAAAAATAGAAATTCAGTCTTTGCTCAATTACTTGAGTTTGCTTAGGGTTATTGACTCCAAACTTGGTGTATGGGTAGCTTATATCAAACGGCAGCTTGGGGTTGCTACCCAGGTGTCTGTGATCAAGGTCAAGGTCACTGTTGCTAAAAATAGAAATTCAGTCTTTCCTCAATTACTTAAGTTTGCTAAGGCCTATTGACTCCAAACTTGGTGTATGGGTAGCTTATATCAAAAGGCAGCTTGTGGTTGCTACCCAGGTGTCTGTGATCAAGGTCAAGGTCACTATTGCTAAAAATAGAAATTCAGTCTTTGCTCAATTACTTGAGTTTGCTTAGGCCTATTGACTCCAAACTTGGTGTATGGGTAGCTTATATCAAAAGGCAGCTTGGGGTTGCTACCCAGGTGTCTGTGATCAAGGTCAATGTCACTGTTGCTAAAAATAGAAATTCGTTCTTTGCTCAATTACTTGAGTTTTCTTAGGCCTATTGACTCCAAACTTGGTGTATGGGTAGCTTATATCAAAAGGCAGCTTGTGGTTGCTACCCAGATGTCTGTGATCAAGGTCAAGGTCACTGTTGCTAAAAATAGAAATTCAGTTTCTGCTTAATAACTTGAGTTTGCTTTGGCATATTGACTCCAAACTTGATGTATGGGTAGCTTATATCAAAAGGCAGCTTGGGGTTGCTACCTAGGTGTCTGTGATTAAGGTCAAGGTCACTGTTACTAAAAATAGAAATGCAGTTTCTACTTAATTACTTGAGATTTGCTTTGGCCTATTGACTCCAAACTTGGTATATGGATAGCTTATATCGAGAGGCAGCTTGGGGTTGCTACCCAGGTGTCTGTGATTAAGGTCAAGGTCACTGTTACTAAAAATAGAAATGCAGTTTCTACTTAATTACTTGAGATTGCATTGGCCTATTGACTCCAAACTTGGTATATGGATAGCTTAAATTAAGAGGCAACTTGGGAAAGCTACCTACGTGTCTGTGATCAAGGTCAAGGTCACTGTTGCTAAAAATAGAAATTCAGTTTCCACTTTATAACTTGAGTTTGCTTTGGTTTTTTGACTCCACACTTGGTGTATGAGTAGCTTATATCAAACGGCAGCTTGGGATTGCTACCCAGGTGTCTCTGATCAAGGTTAAGGTCACAGTTGCTAAAAATAGAAATTCAGTTTCCACTTAATAACTTGAGTTTGCTTTGGCATATTGACTCCAAACTTGGTATATGGGTAGCTTATAACAAGAGACAAATTGGGATTGCTACCCACGTGTCTGTGATCAAGGTCAAGGTCACTGTTGCTAAAAATAAAAATTCAGTTTCTGGTTAATAACTTGAGTTTCATACTCATGTGAGCGATTCAGGGCCATCATGGCCCTCTTGTTTATTCTTTTTAACTAGGTTATTTCTGACTAAAAAGGGTTAACCCTTTCCTCCATAGACACACCTTTATTGCCTGGGTGAACAGTGTAGATCCAGAACAGCCGGCACATCAATGCTGTCTGATCAGGATCTGCACTGTTCACATTTTTATTTGTTAAGTTATTACTGACCAAAATGCGACCAGTGCAGATCCTGATCAGGCGGCACAGATGTGCCGGCTGATCTGGATCTACACTGGTTGCACATGCGTAAAAATGCATATATATGGAGGAAAGGGTTAATAACTTTGACATATTTCCTTTCATACTTCAGATCATATGCATGTATAAGCTGTGGTCAGGACAGGGTAATAGGTATGGCATGCTCAGAATTATTTGTTGGGTTTGATTCCCAGTTTGACTCTGTATCATAAAAAACAATTTCCCTTTCAGTATTATGCAGTTTTGTTTTTATGATCCGCATATGGGCCTTTTCTGAATTATTCTGATGTGATAACAACTCTAAATCCTTGAGGGAAAAATTAATAGAAATTTGTCAGTTTATCAGCTGAAAAATGTCACTGTATCCTCTCCTTAAAGCATAAAACATGAAGATGACTAACACTTCTCAGCATTTTTCACAGAATTTTAGACTTGCTGTCTCTAACTTCTCAATAAAACCAAAAAAATTGTTCCATTTTGATTAATTAGAAGGTTTTAGCAGGGATGGGTCCAGGATGTTATAGCAGAGTTGGCACACTAGGAGACGCAACTAAGAATGTATGTCCCCTTGTTTGAAAAAGCCCCCGCATTTGTGCCTTCTGATCAGCATCTAAACTGTTTAACTTTAAATTCAATTAATAATTTCTCACCGAGAGGCTAACACTGTTGTACAGAGCAAATGGCACATATGTTCTGGCTGATCTGGATTTACACTGGTCACTTATGTGATAAAAGGCATTTACCATAAAACTCCTTTTAAACGCCCCATGTATGTTACAATCATTTTTTAAAAGGGGTGCTTATTATTTATATTTATTATTTTTATTCTAATATCAGATTCTGAAGGATTTTGGATAATGAAAACGGATTTACTGATTTTCCCTAGAAAATAACATGCGATGTGTTTATTAGAGGAGGGGCATTTATAGGAATTTTATGGTATATGAAATAAAGGCTTAATTAGAAGATGGCTGCAAAGAAGAATAACTTTTCATTATTTTATTACCAGCAGCCCAGACACTTTTCTAGATTGGCACTGTCAAGTTCACTTTCCCATCCAATTCTAGAATAATTTCCACTCTGCATTCAATCAGAAAGAATCTTGTATGGATTTTAATCACAACTCAGATCTTGATTTCTTGCATTTTTACCCAAACCTGAAATACTTGTTTTGAAAATTTTGATGAATACCTATTACCATCATCTCTTGTATATAGGCCGCAATAATTTGACTCAATTGTTTTTCCGCCAATACATTGGTAAACTAGAATTTGTAAATTTTGGACCTAGCCTTTATACTGACTTTGGCTCATTTTGAAAGTGCGGCAGATAATAGTGTGCGGCCAATTTATGAGCAGTTGCGGGGATATTCTCCATTGAAAAAAAATAGAGGTATCAGTTAAGATAAAAGAATAAAATCTTGTTTTAAAATATTTTGTCTTCAAAATATTATTATGGAGCATTATGTTCCCTTTTATTTGGCACTTGTCCTGGGAAAAGGTGTCTTTGGACATTTGACGTCAATCATTTAACCCTTTCCTGGATATATACGCATTTTTACGCATGTGGGACCAGTGTAGATCCAGATCAGCCGGCACATCCGTGCCGTCTGATCAGGATCTGCACTGGTCGCATTTTGGTCAGAAATAACCTAATGAATCAAAAAGTGAACAGTTTATATCCTGATCAGACGGCACGGATGTGCCGGCTGATCTGGATCTAAACTGTTCGCCCACGCAATAATGGTGTATCTGTACAGGAAAGGGTTAAATGATGTCATAATGTTGAGATAACGACATTGCGTATTATGCATTTTACGGTAAATTTTACTAAACACACCACATATAAGTGACCTATTTCATCTCCACAACTAAGTAAATGCTCAGGTGCAGACTCCTTTCTCCCTAGTTACAGAAGGATGCCAACAACAATAATGAAATCTCCTATTACTTACAATAGCATAATAGATAGTTTCAAGTTCTTTCGAAATCTATAAATACTACCATTAGTATTGTGTGGAATAAAAGACCAAAAACACCTTTTCCTATGATGGCCCCTTTTATTGTCCTGTCAGGGATTGGCTTCTAAGGTTGTCAGAAAAGGGAGACGATTTTTTCAATTAAAAGGAGAAGTCAACTAGGACTCTAACTTTCTGTATGAAACATATAGTGAAAAACTTCTCTCTTGTCAGTGAAGAGGGAGAAGTTCTAGACATTAAGCAGACTATTTCTCCCAAAGTTCCCTGTTAGCCATTCCCTGAATGTATTGTCTAAAACCCTGCAGGCGCTTTCTTAGTGCAGGGAAGTGCAGAGAAGTGTAGAGTTTTATATATTTGGCCCATAACCCTTATTCCGCTGGACAAAGGTAAACCCACATCTCAAACCAGTGTAGAACCTGATAACATGTAGACCCTCGGGTACTTCACCGAGACAGGTGGTATTACGCATCAAATAATTAACCCTTTACTATATTATAAGGCTTTAGTCGATGGACAAACATTTAACATCCAGATCAACCAACACATCTGTGCTGTCTGATCAGGATCTAAACTATTTGCTTTTATATTTATTAGATTATTTCTAACCAGGAGGTGAACACTGTAGATCCAGATCAAATGGCACAGAATGATGTGCTTGCTGATCTGGATCAAAACTGGTCACCTATGTAATAAAAGGCATTTATATGGAGTAAAACCCCACTTACACAGGGCCATCGGTGATCGATCGGTAGTTTTTTTAGCAAAATAATGGAGTGCACCGATGACAAGGGATTTTCCACCAATATCAACTATTGGTCACCTGTTTGCCACCTATCAATTGTTATTGGGAAAAGATGAGTTTCGTCGGTGAAAAATTACCGATCGGGATTTTTAGACATGTTTAAAATTCTCGATCGGTGAAAATATTATACAAATAACCGATCAACAACTTGCCTACAACCGATTATCACCGATCGACAACCTGTCTACAACCGATTTCACCGATCGACAACCTGTCTACAACCGATATATCCGCTGAGCCACCGATAGAACAAAAAAGATGACAATTAATGTTTACCAGCAACCCATGAAATATCTATTTAACCAATGAACACTTGTCAATCACCAATGGCTGGTTACACAGAAAACCAGAAATAAAATAACGCATGACAACCGATCAAAACTGCGACTAACTTAAAATTAAACAACCGATTGGGCACCGACCGTCTGTGTTACTGGGGCCTAAAGGATTAAAGTATTTCACATAACATAACTAGAAGTTTTCACTTTCTAAAACGAGGTTATTTTGACCAGCGTAGATCCAGATCACTATGTGCGTCCACACAGTTTGATCTTTGTCTACACTATGTACAGTCAATAACACAACTTTGGTGGAATAAGGGTTAGAGGCCAGGAACATCGCTATTGTCTTTTTAGCATACAGCTAGTGAAAGGTGAATTAGTTATGTAAAATGTGTAATATGTTGTATTGTGAGTGTTTTTTACTTTCTGTGTCTGCAGTGTTGCTGAGTTCATGGTTACCGTGGTTACACATGTCGTCTCCAGCCTCATTCCTGTGTACCGTGTTCATCGCCTTCATCGCACGTCTTCTTGTAGTTGCCATATCGTCGTACTTCTATTGGATTACGTTCAAAGACGGAAAAACAAAGGACGTGAAATACTATCGATAGTTATCAGTAGTTCTATATTTAAACTACTTGGCGGGTATGAAATGTACGACTCCTTGTTTGGAATGTGTTAATCTCTTTTTATCTAATACTTAATGCACATATTAATCCATGCACATGTAATGCACATATCGATTATTTTTGTTTTGCATGAATCTTGAACTATCTTTTAGTACTTATAGCTGTTATCTATATATAACCTTTATATTAATTTCTTAGTGGTGAAAAGGGTCAAAAGAACCATTTTCTATATAACCTCTCTTGTTGATGAAAAGGGTCAAAGAACCATTTCTTTATAATAGTCTTTCAAAAGAAAGATAAAACACATTGTCTTTTAATTTTCTGTCTTCAGCTTTTTGTAGACAACTTTTTCATTTTGTCTTGTAGACACTGGTGATACATTGATTTTTCCCAGAGTTATTTCATCTATTTGGTTGAATTAAAGTGATTACCTTGTTAGTCTGTCCATCAAGATGTCTGTCAGTCCGTCACAAATCTGATTTCATTTGTAAATCTCAGCAACCCCTCCAGTGATTTCAACCAAACTTCAGACAAGTGTTGCATCCATATTCATGGCCTAACCTCAAACGAAACACCTAGGTTTAAAGGTTTAGGTTAAAGGTCACAGTATATCAACAATCTTTCTGGAGCATAACTCATCCACTAATGATTCTTAGCTTCTTCAGCCAAAGTGCACGAAAATGTTTTGCTGAAGATGGAATGTCATGTCAAAGAACCAAGGCCCACCTCAAAGGTCAAGGTTATAAACCTAAGAGGTCAAGGACACAGAGTTTAAAGGTTAAAATTTATGTACATTTCTAGTTTCTGGAGAATAACTTTGCATCTGATGCGGGTATTTTATTCATGCTTTACAGAACTGTCAACCTAACTGTAACTAAATATCATGTGTTAGAAGCATGGCCTTTAGTGCGCCTCAAAGGCCAAGGTCAAACATAGCGTTTAAAGGTCAAAATATGAAAAAATTGAGTTCAGCATATTACTTTGCAACCCTTTTGATAAGAGTCTTTAAAAATATCACCTAAATAAAAACTTTTGCAGAGATAAGCTTTGAATGGAAAATGGAGATCTGGGTGTATTGTCGTAACAAAACACTAGGATAAAAATGAAGTATTTAAATGAACAAAATATATGGTGTAGTAGTGCACAATTTATTGCCATTTTCTTTTTCTTCATTAGTTTTTCAAACCTTCGATGGTTTCTTAATCAATATAAATTCGAGTTTGAACTGAAACCCAAGTCTTTCACAAGTCAGATCGGAGGAAATCAGAAAATCAGGCCACACTGTGTCGAAATTCTCTCTTTTTTTTTTGCATGACAAGTTTCAAAATATAGTTGAACAAAATTGCACTGCCTTTTACTGGAATTTCTTTGCAGGAATTTTCTGTTAAAGCAGAACATTCTGTTAATCTGATTTTTGAATGCATGCAGCCGAGATAGGTAGATTCAATGAAACTTAACCCCTTACTCTATGGATATGCATTTTATCAAGCGTGTGCCATCTGATCTGGATCTTCACCGTTTGCTTCTTGGTCAGAAATGAGGCGCGTCACGGGAAAAGGTACCTTCGGACAGTTGACGTCAATCCTTGAAATAACGTCATAAAATTGAGCAGACGACATAACGTATTATGCATTTCGCGGTAAAAATAACATTTAATTGTCAAAATGTGTAGCAAAATGTTTTTTTTTGTTATTATAAAATAAAAGGTAGTTTTAAGTTCTTTCTAAATATAATAACAACTAAAATGTCACCAGTTATGACCGAAGGTACCTTTTCCCGTGGCGTGCCCCAAATAATGTAATGAGCCTAGACACAAACAAAGAAGATTCACATAAGATGGCATGGATATGCCAGCTAATCTGGATCTTCAGTGTTAGTCCATGGGATAAAGGTCAAATCTATGGAGTTACAAGGGTTAACCCATTCCTGTACAGATACACCTTTAATGCTAGGGCGAACAGTTTAGATCCAGATCAGCCGGCACATCCGTGCCGTCTGATCAGGATCTAAACTGTTCGCTTTTTGATTCATTAGGTTATTTCTGACCAAAATGCGACCAGTGCAGATCCTGATCAGACGGCACGGAGGTGCCGGTTGATCTGGATCTACACTGGTCGCACATGCGTTAAAATGCGTATCTGTACGGGAAAGCGTTAAGAAATTGATTTCTGAGTCTTAACCCTGTCCTTCATATATATGCATTTTTATGCATGTGCGACCAGTGTAGATCCAGATCAACCGGCACATCAGTGCTGTCTGGTCAGGATCTGCACTGGTTGCGTATTGGTCAGAAATAACTTAATGAATCAAAAAGCGAACAGTGAAGATCCTGATCAGACTGCACGGATGTGCTGGCTGATCTGGATTTTTTCTGTTCGCCTACAAAATAAAGGTGTGTCTATGGAGGAAAGGGTTAATTCAATTTGTTCTTTTCTTTTTTAATTCTGAACTTGTTTTCAATAATTTGATATTGTTCTTGATTTTGAGCTTAGGTTTGCAGAAATGACAAGATTTAATTTCAGGGGAAACTACTCTTACTGAATAATTTTGAAAAATACAATTATTGCCTCCCTTAGATTAATTCACCATTTGCTAGGTCTTTCTACTAATATTTATAATTTTTAGTGTTTAATTTTTTCTTGCTTTACTAGAAGCTTCACATTTAATGATTTTATATATCTGATATATTACAGGCTTGATTAATATATTTATGCTGTTATTTACCATATCTGTTTGTGTATAATAATACATTTCGTAGTTTGTACAAAGATAGTACTTTACTAACAAGTGTAAAGGATTGTTTAGTTTATTCTATAAGTTGCTGTATTAGAGCTTAATGTAAGGTGGATTATTTGCATTTTTGGTTTGGTCAAATATTTTAAAACAAACAGCATCTTGATAATTAGTGATGAAACTTCACAAAGGCAACCTCTTGGATAGACCATACCCTCCCAGTATGCAAAAAATCTTTTTATTTAAATATTTGTTGTTTAAACCTTTATCCCATTTATACCAGCTTTATTTCATGTACAAACAGTGTAGATCCAGATCAGTCCACACATCTGTGCCATCTGATCAGAATCTACAATGGTCGTTTCTTGGTCATAATAACCAAATGAATCTAAGTGACCATTGTAGATCCTGATAAAATGGCACTGATGTACCAGCTGTTGTGTATCTACACTTTTAGCACATGCGATAAAAGTTCAACCTGTCGAGTTAAGGGTAAATGTTCAATGTTCCAAACTCAAATCATTACTGCCACTCTGAAACCCTGTCTTGTGCTTGGACCCAAATCACACAACTGTTTCAACCAGTGCACATTCATCATATCCCAAATTGTTGTTCTATTGCAGCGCAAAATTTTTCAAGTCAATTCCCCCCCCCCCCCCCCCCCCCCACATCCCACATACCCATTTTCATCAAAACCTTTTTTGTATACTGATATTTACATTGTCTACTGCCAAGCCCCTTAGATCAGCTGGACCCCATTGAGATCTCTGAAACCTGTACGCATAAATACTCATCTGTAAACCAGAGTCGAAGATCATAAAACTGAGATTGGAGACTTGTCTCAAATCTCATGCATCTGATTGGTGAAATGTAGACCAGTCTCCAGTTATAGTTTTATGACCTTCAACACTGCTTAGTATTCGCGCAAACAAAATACATTGTATACAAAACCGTCAGTCTTGTTTTATTCTGTTTGCTGGGGTCAGTTGGGACAAATGATACAACAGAAAAAATGCTAATCCACTGACAATTTTTAACTTCATTTAAATTAAACTGGGAAAAGCCAGAATCGGACGATCCTAAACTGTGTGCAGAAATCCAAAGTTAAATTCAGGAGACACCAAATAGGGGTAGTTGGCTCTTCTCAATCAGCAGGGGGCAGATCTAGAGAAGGTATGCTAGGGTTGCTCAAACCCCATTTTGGGGCAGCAATAGTTGATTTTCATGTGGGTTTAAGCCAGAAAGTTAAAAATGATCTTGTACCAGTAACTACCTGTAAACTGCCCCAAACAAACCATTTTTCTGGAATATTAATTTCACTGTGTTAATTCTTTTCCGGACATGTATATTTGTTTTTTACTGTGTGTGTAGTTTTAGATTGATACATTTAGTTACTTCTAACTGCATGATGACATACTTATAATGATAATAATGTTAGTTAACCCTTTCCTCCATAAATACACCTTTATTGCATGGGCGAACAGTTTAGATCCAGATCAGCCGGCACATCTGTGCCATCTGATCAGGATCTGCACTAGTCACATTTTGGTCAGAGATAACCTAACAAATCAAAAAGTGAACAGTTTAGATCCTGATCAGATGGCACGGATGGATGTGCCGACTGATCTGGATCTAAACTGTTCACCCTGGCAATAAAGGTGTATCTATGGAGGAAGGAGAAATACAGTGTATTTGTACTGTCAGTATACTGTTTAATGCGAGATTGAAAGCAGTTTCTCTGTTTTTACACTATCCGGCTTTCACAGCTTTACATTTTACACCATATGTGTGACCTATCACATGGGTGAACAGTGTAGATCAAGATCTAAGTCAGCAAATCCATGCTGTCTAATCTGATCTACACCTTCAGCCTCTTAGTCAGAAATAACATAATGAATTCTAAAAGCAAACAGTGTAGATCCTGAGCAGATGGCAAGGATGTGATTGCTTATAAGTATCATGCATGAGTGTGAGGTGAAGATGGAAAAATCTGTCACCGAGGGTTAACTGTTTTGCGGGAACGAGGCTCTGCCGAGTTCCCGCCAAAATAGTTCGCCTGAGATGACAGGTTTTTCTATCTTTACTGAATGTCCCATGCAAGATACTTTTTCTTGCGTACCTTTTATTATTTATAACAGTTCTGTGTATGTATACAAACTAATTTATTTTCCTTATGCTGAAATATTGACATTGACGCAAACCTTTTTTTTTTAAATGACGTCACTAACTTGAATATATTACGTCAGATACTTGAAGACGTGACGTCACTCACGTGACTCATTCTACATGGGGGGTGTAGGATCAAAATCTCCTACACGGGTGAAAACACCGGATGACCTGATCTGGTATGCAAGAAGATCTGGGTTTACACTTGTTCTCCTATGAATAACAGCCATATTCCATGGAGTAAAGGGATATAAAAAACTAAATACTAAATTGAAAGCAGTTATTCTATTTATTTAAATGATCTAGTTTCCAACATGTTGCAGATTTTATATATATTTATCCAATGAGACTATAGGTACTTGTTTTACTTTTAGTTTGTGCAAACCACTAAAAATAGATTTTAAACAATAATTTTTTTAACTTTGTTTTCTTTTTTTTCAGTTATGGTGCTTGGGATGGTATCTTCACATTTACCAGCAACAAAATGGACAGTAACGCTCATTGGACTTCAAGTGATCTGTGTTCTGATTGGATACTTCTTTTACATTGGCATGTTTGGTTCAAGATCAGCCTCTTTAAAAAGAACTGCGTCTGCTGGCAAAGAACTTAACAAAAAAGGGGAATGAGATTAAACAAAACAGTTTTGTAACAGATTATATGATTGGATGGAAATTATGATGACTCATACTCAAATGAGTGTGTGTAATGTAAAAGGCCATTTGATTGGCTAAAATGTACCATGTTATCATGACCAGTAAAAGGCCTTGTGATTGGTTGGAAACTTGTCATGTGGGCACTGTATTTTTATGTTAAAGCAGTGTTGCAGTTATCCTTTCCTCCATATATATGCCTTTATGGCATGGGAAAACAGTGTAGATCCAGATCAGGATCTGCACTATTTGCTTTTTATTTGATTATGTTATATCCTGACTAAAAAGCTAACAGTGCAGATCTTGATCAGATGGCATGGATGTACCAGCTGATTTGGATCTACACTGTTCCCACATGCGATAAAGGCATTAATGGCCCAATATGGTACCATAAGATTAAAATTTAAGTGTTTAATTTGTTATTGTGAACTTTATCTTCTTTACATCGCATAAGCTTGATATACATGTGTATTTGTGTAGTTTTTTTCCTTTTCCTTGTTTCACATGTCTCACCATTTTTACTTGTCAACGTTTCAACTGTCACTCAAAGGAAGATGTGTGGGCAAGACATGTAGAAATGAATTTTTGTAATTGAAATTAACTATGGCTGGTTTTTATTGCAAATCTCAATATTCACAGCTATCAGATTTTTGTTATTTTGATACAGAAGATTCGTCACTTGTTATTTGCAAAACACTTAATTGTTTAAGAGGCAAAATAATTTCAGATTCAAGTTGTTCTCATCTGACGATGACACAATTTCAGTAAATCATAAAACTGAAACTTGAGACCAGTCTCAAATCACATTCCAAATTGTGTGCAATCAAGTGCTTGAGATTTAAGACTAGTCTCAAATTTTGAGTTCAGGGTCCAAGATCATAAAATTGAAACTTGAGACCAGTTTCAAATCACATGCATCTGATTGGCTTAAATGGAGCCTTGTCTCATTTCAGCCAATCAGTTGCTTGAGATTTGAGACAAGTTTTCAATCTTGGGTCCAGATCAAGAGCTCACTTGTTATTATTACAATATCTGTGCATACCATTTATAGATTGCTTTGCTGGTTACAGACAGTGTAGGTTTTTATGCCCCACAAAATGGGAGGCATATAGAGTTGCACACATCCGTATGTATATACATGTCCATCCGTATTGTATGTCCCCCAAATCTTGTGGCCACAACTCCTTATCAACTCCTTATTCGGGCAGATTACTTTCAAACTTGCACAAATGATCAGGATGTGTAGATGAATGTAAAGAAAAGATTTTTCCTGTGACCATTTTCACCATAGTTATGGCCCTTTGTTACAAATGTTGTTGTAGCAGTAGGGGCATCAGTGTCAGAGGACACATTATAGTTAAAGATATTTCTTGTTACAAGTGTTCATGCAAGGCATGTTATAGTTGCAATCTCCCATTGATGTAATGCATACAAGGGTGTATGCAAGATTTCCAGAAAGAGAGTTCAGGGGGAAATCTTCGGGTAATTTACTTGAAAATTTTCAAAAGTTTCTGGCCAAATTCCCTATGAAAGTTAAATGTTGCTGCCCAAAAAGGGGGTCAAACAAACCCACTGAACCTCCTCTGGATGGCAGCTCTCATTTAGATGTGGAACACTGTCAGCAAACAAAGCTTATGGACTTTGAGAAAAGTGTAGATCCTGATTGAACTGCGGGCTTAAATGGTCCAAAAAGGATTTAACCCTTTCCTCCATATATACGCATTTTTACACATGTGTGACCAGTGTAGATCCAGATCAGCCTTCACATTCGTGCCGTCTGATCAGCATCCTCACTGGTTGCATTTTGGTCAGAAATAACCTAACGAATCAAAAAGCGAACAGTGCAGATCCTAATCAGATGGCATGGATGTGCCGGCTGATACGGATCTACACTAATTGCCCATGCAATAAAGGTGTGTCTATGAAGAAAAAGGCTTAACTGTTTTAAAGATGGATGAGAATGGTTTTTTGACTGAATGTTGACCCATGTAGATCCTGATCAGCATACACATCCATGCAGTATGATCAGATCTGCATCTTTTAGACGCATTTTTCCCGCATTAGATGAATTTATTTTTAACCATGTAGCAACCAGTGTTAATACAGATCAGACTGCACAGATGTGCAGGCAGGCTGATCTGGATCTACTCTGGTAACAATGGGATCATAGTTGTATCCATAAAGTACTACAAATTTCAATTTCAGTTAGATTTTGCCTTGCTACCAAAACATCAAACATGATGCCCGGCAACTGATATTTTTTGTTGAGAAGTAGCGTGTAAAAAGGTATGATTAAAAGAACATTGTTCATTGTTAATCATGCCTTCAGAATGCTTTACTTTAAGCCACACCTTTTGTTATTGTTTCAACAATCGCATGGGAAATGAACCCACAGCGACAAAAATTTAATTGACAGCAAAACCTAATTTGATAGTAAATTACAACGATTGATTGGAGCGACATTTCTAACAGTCGTCACGTGACAAAAAACTTTGTCCCCATCTTGTGAAGTGCTGCAGTGCAACAGGTGTTTCAGAGGTTGCTCGCTGGGTCAAAATCTAATTGAAATCGAAATTTGTAGGAAATGGATACTGTTTGTTTGCTTGCAATGTTGGCCTTATTTATGATTATTTGAAAAGTGTGTAGATTTCATAATATACTATTCAAAGTTTGAAATGGGCCACTTTTTATTATGTAGTTATTATTGTTCAGTTTACATTTTGAATAGTTTATGATACTTTTAGCTTTGTTTTATTGTTAATTTGATGAAGCCGATGAAATAGTCATCCCAGGTAATTATTGAACTGAAATACAAGTGTAAAATTATCTAAGCGGGAATACTACAAGACTACAAAAATGGCCCTTATCAAAGTTTGAGTAGCACAATTGCAGGTATATCAGTTGTTTGTTTAATTAACCATTTCGTTGTTGATGTTAATTTTTCTATTATATATGTAAATGTATTTATATTTGTTAATTTTGTCTGTCTTAATCAGCTGTTTTCCAATACTCCTTAAATTTAAGACATGATGGGTTGTAACAAAAAATACACTGCTCAAAACTTCTGTCTACTTTGATTTATTAAACCTTTCCTCCATATACCGTATATTCCCTATTAAACGCCCCCGGGGGCGTTACATTTTGCAAAGGGGGGGGCGTTTAATAGAGACCAACTATTGACAAAATGTAGTTTTCAATAATTGTGTTATTTTTTAATAAATAACCGTAGGAAACAATTTTGTCATTTTCCTATAACTTATTTTTTAAAAAACTTAACCTGAAATGAAATTTTTCACACTGAAATGATGAAATGTATTCATTTGGATTAATGCTGAGAGATTAAAGATTGTCATGTCATTGTAAGTCACTCGTTTACTTTTAAAAAAAGACTGGGGGGCGTTTATTAGGGGAGGGGCGTTTAATAGGGAATATACGGTATATACTTTTTTATCACATGGATAACGAGTTTAGATCCAGATCAGCTGGCACAGACGAGTTTAGATCCAGATCAGCTGGCACAGACCGGCACATCCATGCCATCTAATTAGGATCTGCACTGTTTACTTTTTGGTCAGAAATAACCAAATAAGCATACAGTGCCGATCCTGATCAGGTGGCATGATGTGCCAGCTGATCTTGATCTACACCATTTGCCGACAACATAAAGTACTTTATATGGAGGAAAGGGAATAGATAAACTAAATAAGGATGAATACACAGTCACATGATACTCTGTGTATATAACCAGTAATGATGTAATGACAGATATGGGGCACGTGACGGGAAAAGGTACCTTCAGACAGTTGACGTCAATCTTTGAAATGACGTCATAAATCTGAGCAGACGACAATCTGTATTAACATTTCGTGGCAAAAATACCATTTTATTGTTGAAATTTGTAACAAAATCACATTTTAGTTATAACTTGATTTATAGTTGTAAGTTCTTTATAAATTTAGTAAAAACTAAAATATCACTAAAAAAGACCTAAGGTACCTTTTCCGGTGACGTGCCTCATATTAGCCAATTAACCCTTTACTCCATGGGAGATGACATTTGACTTTTAGCAGCAAAGAAAATTCATAGGTCATATGATAAAGCCTTATCGAAGTGTTTGGCAAACTACATGTTAACCCGTAACTCCATATATATGCGTTTCGATGCAAGTGAGACCAGTGTAGATCCAGATCAGATGGCACAGATGGATCTGCACTCAGGTTGCATTTCGGTCAGAAATAACCTATTAAAGCAAAAAGTAAACAGTGTAGATCCTGATCAGAAAGCACTGATGTGCTGCAAGATCTGGATCTACACTGGTGTTACATGCAATAAAATGTGTATAAATGGAGTAATGGGTCAAGTAATCTGGCTTTCTTGATTGTCACAGTATAGCTTAGAGAAAATCTTTATATGATTTTGTAGGCTTATCAAATCTGTTTAGTTGGCTACTCAGTGTGTTAAACAGTTTATCATACAATATATAATAAAATAATATTTCCAGCTATGCACATCTGCATTTGTTAAAGACTTTAATAAATGCCATAGCAATGATATTGATAAATGTCACACCATTCTGTTTAAATTTTCACCAAGTTTTAAAATAATGACCAATTGAATATTATGTCCATGCCAAGGAAAAGCTGGGTGGTTGAGAGGTTGTGCAGGCAGGTATGCTTTGCACATTTCTGTCTACCAACCAAACCTTGTCTAATCAACAACTAGAGAACTTGGTAGGTTGTTTAGTCATGATAAGTAAATGATCATTGTTAATTTTTAGGTCAAGGTCAAAAGCTTTGTCTAGGGTCTTCTGTTAGATTGTTTCATATTGACAGTCTTGGAGGACTGCTTTTGACTTTAGGGCAGCAGGTCAAAGGCCAGTCCTATATCTTTATGGCCAAATTTTTGTCTGATCAAGAACCAATGAACACATAGTGTCTACAAACTTGATTGGTAGATTTTGATGCAGGATGCCAATTGATTTTGTGGTCAATGGTCAAGGTCATTAATTTTTGTCCGATCAAGAACTAATGAACACTGTTTTAGATTTTGAGGTCAAAGGTCAAGGTCATTGAAACCTTTTCTGATCAATTCATATTTTTGTGCAAAGTTTTCTGACCAAAGTTTGGACATGTATAACCCAAAGCAAAATTGATATCATAAACCATAGCAAAATTGATATCTTAAACATAGCAAGATTGAAATAAACCATAGCAAATTGGTATCATAAACATAGCAAAATCGATATCTTAACATAGAAAAATTAATAGCATAAACCAAAGCAACCTTGATATCATAAACCATCACAAATTTTGTATTATAAACCATAGCAAAATTGATATCCTGCTGTGAACCCGGCCATTTAGCTGTATTAGTCAAGTTGCATTTTCATGACTGACATAAAAATAAAATGTTTAAGTATCCTTATTTATATCTTCATGTTTATGTTGTTTATATTCTTTAAACTTTCAAAATGTTATATATTGGTAATGATTGGCCTATACATGTATATTGTTGCAATAGATTAAAAAATAAAGTAAATGATTTTGTCTATGTTTTATATGAAGTGAAACAAGGTTACATAATGAAAGAAATTTGATCTTTACACTTTGAATTGCCTTCACCTTTGGGATTAACCCTTTCCTTGATATATACGCATTTAACACATGTGCGACCAGTGTAGATCCAGATCAGCCGGCACATCCGTGCTGGCTGATCTGAATCTAAACTGTTCGCCCTAGCAATAAAAGTGTATCTATACAG